>PITA01012682.1:0-60827 GCA_004023965.1 Spilogale gracilis | reverse complement strand
GTCAACAAAACAAAGAGGCAACCCACAGAATGGGAGAAGATATTTGCAAATGACACTACAGACAAAGGGCTGGTATCCAAGATCTATAAAGAACTACTCAAACTCAACACCCAAAAAGAAGATGAACACATCAAAAAATGGGCAAGAGACATGAAGAGGCACTTCTCCATAGAAGATATACAAACAGCTAACAGACACACGAAAAAATGTTCAGCATCACTAGCTATCAGGGAAATTCAAGTCAAAACCACACTGCAATACACCTTACACCAGTCAGAATGGCCAAGATTATCAAGACAGGAAACAACAAGTGTTGGAGAGGCTGCAGAGCAAGGGGAACCCTCTTACACGTTGGTGGGAATGTAAACTGGTGCAGCCACTTTGGAAAACAGTGTAGAGATTCCTTAAAAAAATTAAAGATAGAGCTACCCTATGACCTTGAAATTGCACTACTGGGCATTTACCCCAAATATACAGATGTAGTGAAAGGAAGGGCCTTATGCACCCCAATGTTCATTGCAGCAATGGCCACAATCGCCAAACTGTGGAAAGAGCCAAGGTGCCCATCAACAGATGAATGGATAAAGAAGATGTGGTACATATATACAATGGAATACTATGCCTCCATCAGAAAGGATGAATATCCAACTTTTGTAGCAACATGGACTGAGTGAAATAAGCCAAGAAGAGAAAGTCAAGTACCACATGGTTTCACTTACTTGCAGTGCATGAGGGGTAACCTGGAGGACAGTGGGAGAAGGAAAGTAAATGGGAACTAGGGTAATCCAGGGAGGGAAACAAAACAACAGAGACTTTGGACACAGAAACCAACTGAGGGACTTGGAGGGAGGGGGGTAGAGGGATGGGAGAGCCTGGTGGTGGGCACTGGGGACACCTAAAGCGTGGAGCACTGGGTGTGGGGAATGGGGAATGAATCTTGGAACACTGGAAAAAAAATTAAGTAACAATAAAAACTAAAATAAAAAAAAGAAAAAACAAGTTTTCATTTTACTACTACCATCTTCTACTCAAAAGTTAGCATGATTTTGTTATATTTATTTAATGTAGGTGAATAAACTGTATCACTTACATATTATTTGATATATTTAGCTTTATTTCCCTCTCCCTAAAAATGTCCAAGAAGTGAAGTAACAATTATGAGAAAATGCAGGAATTTAGGTTGAGTACTTTCTAAGTATGTAGCAAAAATCATCCTCAAAAAACAGCTGCTTTTTTGTCAAGTTGTCCTTGATCTTATGATTCCTAACTTTGTGATCAAAATGTTGAGGGGGGGTGAAGTAGTATTTGGAGTAGGTACCCAATCTCTATTTTTATACTGATAAGCTTCCCCTTATCCAATTAGCATTGGAAACCATCAAGATTCTGCTGTTATTTGACTTAGGAGTGTATATCACTATCAAAGTACTGTGGATCCTTTTATCAGTGGTATTGGCCATACAATCCCTCTCTGGATGTTATTTTAATCTATTTAGTAAGAAATTCTTTAAAAATCAGATTTTTAAGAGAGTAAAGCTGTAAATGGCAAGCTGTACATATAACAACCCAGCTGTATGCAGATGACTGTATGGATAATTAGGGAAACAAATCATCTGCCTGCTGTCTAACACTGTGCTAGGTGTTCTAAACAGTGCATAACAAAGACCTTTACAATTTATATTGATTTCCAGGAAACTGTTTTAAATAAACTTTATAAAATTATTCAGAAAAAGGGAGGATCAATATTTAAAATCAATGCATAGCCATTATTTTGCTTTTAGTGACTAACATGGCTACTTCATAGTTGTTCTTTCTAATTCCCTGACAATTAGGTAAATGTCTGATTGACTTACTCTTTCAAAGGCTCTAGGAGCCATAAAGCCAAATGTCTAGTAACTGGGGTAGTGTCAGATAGATAGACAGATGCCTGTCTGGGAATGTCATGTGGAAGGATTTGGCTGTTGAATGACCCACCTTCCAAACACAAAAACACAAATCATTTTTAAGTCCTACCTGAAGACTGATACTGGTACAGTGTTCCCTAATAAAGGTAATGACATAAAACTTTGCCATCTGTATCAGTCAAGGTCACAAGAATAAGTAGATGGCATGCTGAAATTACAGTATATTGAAGAAGTGTCATTGACAAAGGAAGTAATTACAAAGATAGGGGGGAAGTGTAGGGAACCACATAGGTTAGTGTGGAATATGGCATAGTAGTAAAAATGTTGCCATTGCTATGTCTGAAAGAGTGAGAGATTATTGACATGTGGAAGGAGAGAGTCTTTTCATAAATGTCAGACTAAGCATAGACGTGACCTTTGGGGAATATTCAGTTAGCCTGAAATGAACTCACAGGAGCAAGGCAAGAGAATAATCCCTGTCCTTACTTTTTCTCCTCTTTATCAACTGCCGACTCCCCACTGGCCAAATCTAACCTGAAGGCTGAGAACAAATGAATTCTTTCATGTCCTTAAAATTTGGTATGAACATGAACGGATGGACAAGGCATGGATAAGGGGACTGGAAAGGCAAATGAAGGATATTCAGCACAATGTCAAAACAAATTGCTGTTTTATGTCACAATGATTACTCCTTTAGAACAAAAGAAGATCCAGTGACTTCATAGCTTTTATGACAGGAAGCGATCTTTCTCAATAGATGGGAGGCTATGTTATAAATATCTGAAGCACTAAATGGCAAAATTCCCATAGGTGGGTGTTAAAGTATAAAGGCAAGTGACCTAACAAGGAAGACAATGGGCCTTATTGGTGGAGCAGGTTTACAGGATGCCATTCATCCACTGTTCCCTGGACAACCCATGGGAAGTTAACATGGTCCAACATGAGACTCTACGAGGGAGCCCCCGCCCTCGAGCAATGTGGTTCTTAAGCTCTATGACTGGGGCAGCACCAACATGACCTGGCACAATAGAGAACTGGGTCTAAGCCTTCCTGTTGAGTTAGTATGACTTGGTCCTATGGTGTAACATGCTGCCTTGGTATTCTACAAGGCTTAATTGCAATGAGGGTTAGGATATGACACAAGTTCCTAGGAGACCAGCCACAGAGAACTGGCCTCACCTCTGTGGGTAAGGTTTTGTGTAGTAACTTCTCAGCTCATGAGTACACTCTTCTGCTTCTACCAGATCAAGATTTTTTTTTAAAGATTTTATTTATTTGACAGAGAGAAACACAGCCAGAGAGAGAACACAAGCAGGGGGAGTGAGAGAGAGAGAAGCAGGCTTCCTGCCAAGCAGGGAACCCGATGTGGGGCTCAATCCTGGGTCTCCGGGATCATGACCTGAGCCAAAGGCAGTCACTTAACCAACTGATCCACCCAGGCACCCCACAGATCAATATTTTTTTAAGCAGTATTGGAGTTCTGTGGAGGTTTTAAGTACTAGGACTCAGACATGCTGAGCCACACATTCTGATCTCAGAATTGGCTCTAATGAGATGAGTTTGGTCAAGTTCTTTCTCTTTCTGCCTTTAACTTTTCTCAAAATAGTAGTTGGGGAATTATCAGGTGGGTGTTGGATTAGGTTATTGTGAATGATTCCTTCTGATCCAATATCCTGCAGTTGTACCCTCTGTAATTGTTATCAGTGTCCATTCCTCATCTCTAGAACTTGGAAGAATGTTTATTTGTTTGTTTTTAAAAGATTTTCTTTATTTATTTGACAAAGAGAAACACAGATATAGAGAGAACACAAACAGGAGGAGTGAGAGAGGGAAAAGCAGGCTTCCCGCTGAGCAGGGAGCTCGATGTGGGGCTCGATCCGGGGACTCAGGGATCATTACCTGAACTGAAGGCAGACACTTAATGACTGAGCCACCCAGGGGTCCCAATGTGCTTAAAATTATGACCTGAAAAAACTGTTGAAGATAACCTGCTTTTGTTTAATACTTTGTAAATGCTAAATAGTGAGTACTGAGAGAATTTTGAATGTACTACATAGCATCATAGGAAATTTATACTTCCTTTTGTGTTTACTAACAAAGATTTGTGTTTAGAACTGGCTTTTCTATAAAGTACTTTAAAAAAAAAACAACTAGGGGGTGCCTGGGTATCTCAGTGGGTTAAAGCCTCTGCCTTCAGCTCAGGTCACAATCCTAGGGTCCTGGGATCGAGGTCCGCGTCGGGCTTTCTGCTTGGCAGGGAGCCTGTTTCCTCCTCTCTCTCTGCCTGCCTCTCTGTCTACTTTCCACTCTCTCTCTCTGTCAAATAAATAAATAAATAATCTTAAAAAAAACTGGACTTTGAAAATCAGCTCCAAATATCAGCTAAGGTGAATAGGTGGATTATGCATGTTCAGAAAAAGCTCAATTCTAGTTGACCTGCACTTAACATGTGATGAAATAATTGCCTAACACCTCTGTGTTTAAAGAGAATAAGACAGAAAGAAACTAAAAGACAAAATGGAATAACAAAACTCCTTTAGATATTCTTGAATTTATAAATCACACAGTGAATATATTTTGATTCATTTAAGTAATAATAACTAATTTCTCTATCAATAGATTAACTATCCTTGTCCCTGAGGGATTATCTTCTACACGACCACTCTTTATAATTTTCTAAATTTTTTTTTACTTTAAATTTATTTTATTTTTTCAGTGTTCCAAGATTCATTGCCATGCCCCACACCCAGTGCTCCATGCAATAGGTGTCCCCAGTACCCACCACCAGGCTCTTCCATCCCCCCACCCCCTCCCTCCAAGTCCCTCAGTTTGTTTCTGTGTCCAAAGTCTCTCATGTTTCGTTTCTCTCCCTGAATTACCCTACTTCCCATTTACTTTCCTTCTAGAATTTTAATAATGAACTTGAATTATTTTTATTTTAAAAAGTTCCATTTTCAAAAAAAAAGTCCCATTTTCCTGACTGAAGCAAAGTTGCAAGCTTATTATGGCTGAACTTCTGCTACACATCCTCACACATAAACGCTGGACCTCTTCTGTCCACTAACTCTGAGGACCTGCTCTGTGGCTTCCAGCCATTTCCTCATATGGGTTTAAATAGAAGGAATTTATGTGTTATAAATTAAGTGGAATTAAGTGGAAAATAACTCCTTCAAAAGAAGGCTCTGAAAAAAATTGTGAGATTTGTGGCATAGGGGAAGACTGTAACAAAGGTTTTTCTTTTTGTTTTTTTAATTATTAGTTCTCCTAAGTTATTTCCATGAAGGTAATTCTGTGACTTTCCTATTCTGAAGTGATCTCTTCATGGATTTGCACTATATTCTATCCTGGAAACATTTCCCTGTGCTTGGAACTTAGTGCCAAGATTAGCCTTTAATTGACAATGATGCGGTTTTCCTGAATGCCACAGCTCTCCTCAGATTGGCTTATCTATGACAAGTCTAAAAGAGCGAACATAGTAAACATAGTACAAAGAGCATTGTTGTTACTGTAACTAGGTATTTCATGCCTAATCTCTCAGCTACAAAGACCCATCCATGGGAATGGGGCAGTTTTCATTTAAGCAAAGTTCAGCTGGCCTGACAGTTTCTTAAATCACCTTCCTGTTTTGTAGGTCAGATTTACGCAGCAGAAATGTAGCAGTACTGTATAACTTTATGAACATTAGTTCAAAAAAAGTGCATTAAGTATTTCAAGTATTCTCTAAAACAATTAGCATAATTTCATAATCTTATTTGGAGATTTCTCTGATCAGAAAATAAAGTTGTTTTTTTCAATTCCTACGGCAAAGTCTATGACTTTTCCTGCCATGTTGCTGGGAGTTAGAAAAATCTGGAGGACTATGAGGTAACATTCACAGCAAGTAAATGCTCTAGACCAGGACTGATGGACAGAAAACATATCAAACTTGGACCTGCCTCAGGGATCTTCAGAAGGGACTCACTGGATTCCTTTGTTGACACAAGTCAGCATACAAAAGAATACAAAAGCAACCAGAAGAAAATAATAGAATCTTACCATAACGGAATCTAATTTCCTACTTCCCCTGCATCCATAGTTCCTTCTCTCTTTTGAACATATCTCTGTGCCTGAGTCAAATACCTCAACTTGTTCTTTAGACTTCATCACCTCTAGTTCATTCAAGATAATCTCCACAATTATCACCTTCTAAAAATCATTTTTTTCTCCCAACTGGATAATTTCCATTGACATACTTTCTGTATTTCAATAAGCAAAACCAAAATCCAATTCTCCCTTGAATGTTTACCTTTCCTCAGCTACTACTCATTTTTCTACTTACCTTCCATTCCTCTTTCCATACAGTGTTAGGGAGCACCACTCCTCACCTAACCATGACAGGGTTCCTTTGAAGACAACAGAGATTTCTGTTCTGTCAAAACGAGTGGTCAATTCTCCCTCCTTATCTTATTACAGTTCTCAGTAGCATTTGTCCACGTTCGCCACACCCCTCATTCTTAGAACATTCTTTTCTTTTCTATAACATCATTCTCCTAGCTTTTCTCATGCTTCACTGTCTCCTACTCTTTCACTTCGTCTGGTGGCTTCCCTCTCCCTGATCAGCCTTTGCATGCTAGAATTCCCAGGATAAACCATGTTCTCTTTCTCTTTTTTCTCTCTATCCTCAGATCATGGCTGATCTCATCCAGTCTCCTGGCTTTAAATACTATCTTAAATAGGCAGTGTGGGAATCTAACAGAGTTTTTCCTGCCTCTGCAGGTGACAGAACAGTGATTCCAGCACACAGATGCAAACAAAGTCGTTAATGTCTCCAGGGCCAGTCATAAGCAAGGCTAGCTGTGATGTTCATGCTACAGGGTGAAGATGGTTAGAATCACCCAAGTGTGGGGGCCCTGAGTGGCTCAGTCACTTAAGCAGCCAACTCTTGATTTTTGGCTCAGGTCATGACCTCAGAGTCGAGAGATGGAGCCTGCACAGAGGCCAAGCCCTGTGTGGGCTCTGTGCTCAGCAGGGAGTCTGCTCGAGATTCTCTGCCTCCCCCTCTTCCCCTTCCCATGCTCATGCTCTTTCTTTCTCTGAAGTAAATAAATAAAATGTTAAAAAAAACCCCACTTAAGCATCAAGATATCTCCAAGGAGAAGGAAAAGTGATGAAGAAAGAAGTTGTCTTTTTTTTTTAAGATTTTATTTATTTATTTGACAGAGAGAGAGAGATCACAAGCAGGCAGAGAGGCAGACAGAGAGAGGAGGAAGCAGGCTCCCTGCTGAGCAGAGAGCCCAATGCGGGCCTCGATCCCCGGACCCTGAGATCATGACCTGAGCCAAAGGCAGAGGCTTTAACCCACTGAGCCACCCAGGTGCCCAGAAGTTATCTTTGAGAGGAATGTGGGGATAAGGAGACATCCAAGACCATATAAATTTATGGGAGTCTGAATCATTGGTGATTGACTGTCTCTATTGGAAAAGCGGTTTTACTTTAGGTAAACTGGCCGGATATAATTTGATTATGGAGTAATTAGAATCAGTAGTATTTGACAAGCAGCCTAATATGGAACAATTAGAATTGGGCCACCTCTTCCCCCCACCCCCCGCCAAAGATTGTTTGTTTGTTTGTTTGTTTGTTTATTTATTTGAGAGAGAAAGAGAGATCGAATGTGTGTGAGCATGAGCAACGGGAGGGGCAGATGGGGGGAAGAGGGAGAGAGAATCTCAAGCAGACTTCATGTTGAGTGGAGAGCCTAATGTGGGGCTCAATTTCATGACCCTGAGATCATGATCTGAGCTGAAACCAAGAGTCACTCAGCAGACTGAGCCGCCCTGGTGCCCCAGGCTACCTTTTGTAATAATCATTTACCTGGGGATTGGCTTGAGGAAAAAAAAAAGCAAACAGTATCAGAAATATTAGTAAGTGTTGCTGCTTTTACCAGAGCCTGGTCCTACACTGCCCTGTACCTCAGCTTTATCTGTTAAAGCTGTGACTGTGTGGGTCAGCCAGGTGCACTTACCTGTAGATCAAAAGATCCTCTCAGGCCGCTTACAGGATATCCTCTTTGCACCCAAGATGGATAATATATTTTATAGCCGATCTCATCTCTATCTGATTCTCTCTTTTCCACTTACCATCCCCTCACTGCCCCCTGGAATGCAGGTGTGGAAGACCTGAATATATAACCATAGATTCATAGGGAGATAAAAGGACAAAATTGCTTTTCAAAATTACTTATTTTAAAAAGCGCTTTTATGTTTATGTATACTTATATATATTTTAAAATATGCATTACTGTAGAAAACTGATCCTTACACTGTGCAATCTTGTTCTTTACCTCTTCTTTTTGTTTCTTACTATCATGTTTGAGACTTTAAGACCTTAATCCCAGGACCCAGAGTGACTCCCCCAACCCCTGAATTTCAACCTTTGGAGCATCTCTTTCCGTCCTATTATACGTACTGTCATACAGCTTGATCCAGTAGAATGCATTCACCATGGACTCCCAGAAATTATTGGATTTCTGTCCTTTGTAGGAACAGAAAGACCTGGAAGTCCATCTGGGTTCAGAAAACAAGAATCCAAAGAACAAGAAGAGTGGACACAGAGGATTCGTTTTGATGGACCACTAAATGCAACTCTGAAGAACACTTTCCGTGAGGCTGCTACTTGCCGATGTCTTTATTTTCTTTTTATGTGGGAAACTCTGGCTTTCATGTCCATTGCTTATTCCATTGCAATCTTAACAGTGTCTTCCTACTGGAGCTTTCCTGTGGGGTAGGATATAGGTAGAAACCACCTGGTCCAGCAGGGTTGACTGAGATAGGAAACTCATTTGCATGCATATCCTATTGCAAGAGATGTCAGGCATCTCTCTCTAAAGGAGGTGACAATTACTAGGAAACTTTGAGCAATCTCAAAGGTGCTCTTCAAAGACTCCTACTCATGAAAGAGGAAGTATACTTGTTTTATGTCTGGTTTTGTGTGCTACTTAATTTTTTTTCATTAAAATATTCTTCACTAGAATAAGAAACTTTAAGGAATACTTTCCCAATAAAGTACTGAAATTTATTTAATTTTTTTAAAAACTTGATTTCTGTTGGTGTGTCCATGAAATAGAATATTCTGCTTTTTAAAATTAAAATATAAATAATATAGTTCATGACAAATAACTGAATTTTCTTAAAAAAGGTAAGAGTATAGTTTTATGGGGGCACTTGGGTGACTCAGTTGGTTAAGTGTCTGCCTTCAGCTCAGGTCATGATCCCAGGGTCCTGGGATCGAGCCCTGCATCAGGCTCCCTGCTCAACGGAGAGCCTGCCTCTCCTTCTGCCTGCTGCTCTGACTACTTGTGCTTTCTCTGTCAAATAAATAAAATCTTAAAAAATATATAGTTTTATGTTTCTCTAACGCAGCAATGTGATTTGCTAACAGTTGTGCAGTTTGCCAACAGTTACCATCATCATCCTCTATGAATTTAAAATTCACATATTTAGTTCTCTCTTGCCATCCTTTGGAGCAGAATTTATATCATGGCGTAGTTTCCTCTCATTTAGGAAATCAATGTACTGGAAAATGTACAAAAAATTTATTTCTCTGGCACCTGTCAGAGTGCAATCTAGTGTATGAGGAAGGTCCTGGAGGAAAGAGATAAAGCATTCAATCAGTGTCAATGAAGTTATGGAAACGACACTGACCTAAATGTGCTCACATGGGCAACTACAATTTACATAGACTCAAATTAGTCTTAAATTTAATTTACATATTCTCCATTTATATTGAGTATTTACATATATTCAGTTTATATATACTTAAATTTAGTCCTAAAGAGAGGGTTTTATATTCAAGCTAAGACTTTTCTTTGAACTGCTAAGGACATGACTTTTCCAGATTTCTGAAAGATTTATACTTTAACAGTTGGTGCTTTCTACTGCATATTTCATCCTTCTTTTTAAGATGTTATTTATTTATTTGAGAGAAAGCAAGAGAGAGAGGGATCACAGAGGAAGAGGGAGAAGCTGATGCACCGCTGAGCAGAGAGCCTGATGCAGGGCTCAATCCTAGGTCCCTGAGATCATAA
This sequence comes from Spilogale gracilis, assembly GCA_004023965.1. Classification (NCBI taxonomy): domain Eukaryota; kingdom Metazoa; phylum Chordata; class Mammalia; order Carnivora; family Mephitidae; genus Spilogale; species Spilogale gracilis. The sequence continues at coordinate 50,864 of PITA01012682.1, read as the reverse complement.
CCTGAGCAGAAGATAGATGCTTAACCGATTGAGCCACCCAGGCATCCCTGCATATTTCATCTTCTGAGGGCAGAAAGGTATTTCCTCTAGAAATACTTGACAGGGAAGGAGAGAATCATAGGATGAGTATGTGGCTACACATGTGTGTTTTCATGTCAGTGTGTGTGCATGTGAATTCTTGTGTGACTTGAGATGCTGAGTTATTCGCATCTGGAATTAGTAATAGAAACATGGAACATACATACATACACACACATAAAACCCAAAAAGTAACTAATTACACGGAGAATCAAAAGAACAGGAATGCGTATCTTTAGAAATCACTTTATTTTTAATTTCTAAAATATTGTATAATAAGAGCAATGAAGATTCACTGTGTAATGAACTTCCTCCTTCAAATCATGCCCACAGCAACCTTAGGTTTGAGCTATTTTTATGGAAGCAGAGTGAGGTAGGTGGCTTGCTTAGGCAGCCAGCTGTTGAATCACAGAGTGAGGGTCTGCAGTCAGGGGGAGCGGGCTGCCCCACCCCGCACTGCAGCTCTGCACATATCATCTGAGAGTCCTGTAGGAGCTGCCCTGCTCTGTCCCTGTAGTGGACAGCCATTTAACCTCTGGTTCTTGGCCTCTCCCAGCAGAATGAGCTAGCTGGAACACCTCCCCTCTGGTAGGAAAAACCTGACAGGGATGTGTTAAAGTTTGAGTAAAATTTCTATTCCAATGAGGGTGTGAATTTATTCTCTTTCATAATCCTTCAGGGCCATTTATGTCCTATCTTCTAAGTGAAGATATTGTATGGAAATTGTATTAGTGGATGCTTTGCTCTTCAAACTCCATTTCAATCTAAGAATATATTTTCAAACCTAACAGAACTTAGAAGAGTAAAGCACCCTAAAATTTGTGTTGATATACTCAAAAGGAAGTTTGGTATTTTCACTTAAAACCTTGACTGAGCATTTCACAATGTATTTTGGGGGGAACACTAGTGTTTCCTGAATCCATTTCCAACAGGAATTCCTAATTAGGAAAAATATATGCTAACACTATATTATACTATACACACATACATGTGTATAAGCATATGTATATATAAAATGAAAAAACTCTAAAAAATTGTATTTTAAAAAATCTATATGAGGACTTGTTTTTAAGAAAAAGAGTATTGTGTCTGTGAAAGGAGCATCACCTGAAAGATGCTCTGATAAAGGGAACTCAGTTTCCTGGGCATGAACTATAATAAGCAGCCTTTCTAGCATGTTCTATGAGTGGCACTGTGCTTGTCTTTTCAGTGTGCTGTGCTTCCATTTCCATGATTGTATAACCATGTTAGACATTCAATGGGTAATTTAAGATGTGACTGTGACTTTATTTGATGTCTTCTCTGTGCCAGCCACTTGCCATGTCCTGGGATTATAAAGACAAATAGGACATCGAATCTGCCTACAGAGGCTTGGCAACTGGTCAGAGACAGTGAGCCAAGCTGTGCTAGAACATAGCATCCCCCGAGCTGACACACAGGCACAGGACAAGTGATGCTTGAATGGAATTTGGAAGTTTAAGACATTAAGTGTGGAAGGGGTGCAGGGTAGTGCCAAAGAAGCTAACATTCTGCTCTGAGAGGACTTCTTTTCTATATTATGTTTACTCCATATCTTTGAGGAAAAAGGAAACAATAAAGCCATGTGATTTCACTGATTAGTCTCAACCATCAATTTTTTTTTTAAGATTTTATTTATTTATTTGACAGAGAGAAACATAGCCAGAGAGGGAACACAAGCAGGGGGAGTGAGAGAGGGAGAAACAGGCTTCCCGCTGAGCAGGGAGCCCGAGGTGGGACTCGATCCTGGGTCTCCGGGATCATGACCTGAGCCGAAGGCAGTCGCTTAACCAACTGAGCCACCCAGGCGCCCCACAACCATCAAATTTTTAAAAAGAATTTTAGAATACTTTTGTACTTGTAATACTTTTTTAAAAAAGATTTTATTTATTTATTTGATAGAGAGATCACAAGCAGGCAGAGAGACAGGCAGAGAGAGAGAAGGAAGAAGGCTCCCTGCTGAACAGAGAGCCCGATGCAGGCCTTCATCCCAGGACCCTGAGATCATGACCTGAGCTGAAAGCAGAGGCTTTAACCCAGTGAGCCACCCAGGATCCCTGTAATATTTTTGAATATATTTATATATTTATTATTTTTAGGGACCAAAATGGTCTAAAAGGTAATGGAAGTCTAAGTTTTATTAACGACCACTGTAGATGCTAGGTATTATATTATTAAATTTACTTGAGGAAAATGAGTGCAATTGCCAATTGCCATTCCGAAACCATGCTGAACTTCTACCTAATATAACACAAGTATGCCAGTAATGTATAACCTAAAATCTGTAACGGAAAGCGCCTCATGACAAAATAAAAATAACAGTCAAGACATTTTAGAGCTGAATCTGTCAGCCTTCAAAACAGTGTTTTGAACGTAGACCAAAAGCCCCAGCCCATTCATTTTCATGTTGTATTTTTGTTTCATCTGTCCCCCCTTATCTGGGTGCATAATCCATTTTGTACAGTGCAATGTCAATTCTGATGATTTGTTTTAAAGAAAAAAATTGTTTCTTTTTACAATAGTGGGAAAAAATCCTAAGCAGAATCAGAGTAATGGTCTAATATCAATTTTTATTCACAAGTCACTTCACTGTTTGACTTCTATCATCAAACATACCATTTTATATTTTACCCTTGAAAAATTGTAATTAAAGATAAAAAAGTAATTTATTAAACAGTCTTCATTCTTTTCCTTTTTGAGGAAAAAAATAGAGGAAAAGAATTACTGAAACAAATCATCAGAGTTGACAGTAAACTCTATAAGACAGAAGAAGCTATATATATATTGCTCTTCAGATACATTTTATTGCTAGATAAAAAGGATGTGTTGCCCTGTTTTCATATGAAAAACAAAATTTCAACTTTTATTTTAAATAATAACTACTAGCATATGCAATTTCGGTGTAAGAATTGTAATTAAGAACCTTGGCATACAAGGTTTAAACTGCCTATAAAACACTGCAGAATTTAATAAATTAATATGAACACTGAAAAAGTTATACCTATACAGCAAGTTTATTTTCTTCCCAAGCACAGAGAAATGATCAAACACAGACTGTACTCCTAAATGTATTTGAATTACAGTATCTCTGTCCCATAAATGCCCTTTGAGGAGACACCATAATTCAGGACATCTGGAGTTTACAATTTTTACTGGAAATACAGCTTTATGTAACTGTTTTAAAATTCAAGAAAAAATAATCTTTGCTTCTAACACCAATAAGAAAGAGATCAAAAGAGCTCACACTAAAAGCGTGGAGAGGAGTTTACTCTAGTTCTCAGTTGTTATCAGTTTCCTAATGCAGTGAAATACTACCAACTGGATGGTTTAAAGCAGAGAACAGTCTCACAGTTCTGGAGGCCAGAAAGTCTCAACTCAAGTTGTCTACAGAATTATGCTCCCCTGAAACCCATAGAGGAGAGACTTTTTTGCTTCCTCCTGTCTTCTGGGTGAGGTCAATAAGCCTTGATGTGTCTTGTCTCATACCTGCAGCACTCCCTATTCTGTCTCTGTCTTTGCAGGGGGGAAGTCATAGGGTGCCTGGGTGGCACGGTGGGATAAGCGTCTACTTTTAGCTCAGGTCATAACCTCAGGGTTCTGGGATGGGGCTCCTCATCGTGCTCTCTGCTCAGCAGGGAGTCTGCTTCTCCCTTTGTGCTCCCCCTCCCTGTCTCTCTCTTTTTCAAATAAATGGGTGAAATCTAAAAAAAAAAAAAAAAAAAAAAAAGGACACCAGTCGTATTAGATTAAGGGCCAACCTTACTTCAGCTTATCATCATCTTAACTAATTACATCTATAGGATCCTATTTCCACATCAAAACACATCTGGGTACTGGGGGTTAGGACTTCAATATATGTTTCGAGGAACACATGCAACCTGTAACATCCACTGATCTTTTTCTTCTTTAAATTTTTTTTTCTAAAATTTTTGTACTGAGATAGTTTTAGATAATCATAAACTTTCAATGATAGTACAGAGGAGTCTCACATACCCTCTCCTAGCTTCTAGTAAACAACTTTCATAACCCTGATATAATTATCAAGATTAAAACTAAAAACTTTACATTGGTAATATTCTATTAACTAAGCTAGGGACATTTATTTGTGTTTCACTAAGTTCCCACTGATACCAAATATAAATATTTTTGTTGTTGTTCCAGGATCCAGCCTAGGATATCAAGTTTCATTTATTGAACTTAGTTGCAGCTTCAATCTGTGACAATGCTTCAGTCTTGATTTTTATGAACTTGGCATCGAGACTTTCAAGGAATACTGGCTATTTTGTAGAATGTCCTTCATTTGGGCTTTTCTGATATTTCTTTGTAATTACACTATGATTATGACTTTTGAGGAAGGATATCACAGCGGCAAAGTGCTCTGTTCATCAAGCCTATCAGGGGTTATATGATACCAACATGGTTTATTCTTAGTGACACTAACCTGGATGATTTGGTTAAGGTGCTATCTGACAGATTTCTTCACAGTGATGTTGCCATTTCCCCTTTTATGTTTTCTATTCTTTGGGAGCAAATCCTATGTCCAGTCCACACTGAAAGGGAGGAAAATTAAGTTTTGTCTCCCGAAGGGAAGGGGAATATCAAAGAATTTGTGGACATAGGTTAAAACCAACACTGTAATTAGAGAATAGTTAGGGGTAGGTACTTTGAGGCTGTGCAGATAACTTACTTCTTAAGGTTTTGTCCATTAATTTTATCCATTGTCAGTGAAGCTTGAACACAGCAATTATTACTGTGCCATCCAAAGGTGATTTTCTACTTTGCTCATACCATATTCTTTTGAAAAGCAACTAAAAAATAATAATTCTGGCACAGGATTAAAGTAATTATATCTTTTGGTGTGGGTTAGGACTAAATAATATGTATTCATGGGGTTTTCTTTGAAATAGCATCAGTTCTAAGAAATAACGGCCCATCACCATGCTTCCTCCAGGACCATCCATTGCCTTAGAACACCGAGTCATGCAAAGGTGCTTAATGGTTCCCAGAGAAGGTGCATCACCCTCGCTGACAGGACTCATTTGCATACACATGTTTAATCCCAGCAGGAGGTGTGCATTCTCCAAGAGCAGAAATATAGACATTCTCAGGTAAAAGCAGTTCCTCATAAACTTTATAACCTCATTCCAAACTCCAGTTGTCAGTTTACAGCTTTCAGAATGACATCTTAAATCAGGAAAATGTCATGTGTGTACAGTAACTGGCCTAATCTTTTCTGTAAATTGCTGCCTATGGTTTTCAAAAACATAGTAAATTGCTGGCAACTGACATTGTGTCTCCCTGCACGATTAACTTCACTTCTGCACAGTTAATAAATCAGTTTTAAATTATTCATCAGATCACCTAGTGTCTAGGCTTTGATTGACAGCCATTGGTTTTAGGAATCTGTAATTCTAACTTTTATACTGAGGCAAAATTTGCCACCTGATTGTTTTCATTCTCTTCAAATGTAAAATTAAAACCATAAGCAGAAAGATGGCAATGTAGGGAAATTCTGAACTCATTTCCTTCCACGGACACATCAAATCTGCAGTGACATATGGATTATTTCTTCCTGAAAAGAATCTGAAAACTTGAGTGACTGTTGTGCACAACAAAGAATAAAAGTGCCACACCAAGTTGGGTGGGAGAGGCAGAGACACAACTTGGTATACTAACATACAATAGGGCAGACTCTCACCAGATAGTTGTTTCTGCCAGAGGAGTGAGGGAATGGTGCCCCACATTTGGCACTCTGGCTCCTGAAATCTGCACTAGAGAGGCAACCCCCCAGAACATCTGGCTTGGAAAACCAATGGGGCTGACATCAGGGGTCCCAAAGTGCTAGAGTAAACCAGGAGTCCTTTCTTGGAAGGCTCGTGTGCAATCACATTCACCACTAGATCCAGTGAGAAAACAGCAATTTGGAAAATATCTAAACTATATGTGAAGCATTTAACTGCTGATCTGGGGGTATTAGCTGGAGGTTGAGGGGGCATTAAGATGCTTCCCAGGGGCAGAGGGGTTGGCAAATGCCATTGCTGCACACTCCACATATCCTGCTAGCACAGGTGGGTAAGCTTGGACATGGCACCCTCCCATTCCCTTGTTGGGATGTGTGGGGAGAAAGTGCTCAGGGCACTTGATGAGGCAGAAGAATGTTGGTGGTTGTGGTGCTCCTTTGGCTGGTGAGCCAAATAGCTGCAGGATTCTTCCACTCCCAGCCTGAAGGCAGTGTGTGTGAAGAGACAATGCATTCTCTTACTGCATTGCTGAAGCCACAGGCACATGTAGTCAAGACATTTTCCTATTGCCCTCTTGAGGACAGTGAGTAGCCCACCCACTATACTCTCCAGTAGTCTTGCAAAAGCAGGAAGGTAAATACACATAAAGGGTACCCCTTTATCATCTGCCCATGGTGGACAAGAGAGCTGGTGTTCTACAGTTCCGTGGGGCTTCAGCAACTGGAAAGATAGTACCTGGAAGGCCAACACTGCCAGGAAACTGCACAAATATAAACTTACTTAGCATGAAGCTTCAGCCTAAGGTACATGCTTCAGGTTTCCTACCCATGTAGATGCTCAGGAGGTGCTCCCTGGGAAACATAGCAGGCAGACACCATCCCTGACCTCACTATAGCTCAATTAAATTTCCCATAAAGGACCTTGTGTGTTTGTCTGGAGCCCTGATTTTTGCCAATGTCACCTAGGGGACAACTCCAGGTCTCCTGGTCTGGAGGTCAGCAGGGTTCACAACTGGAGGCCCATGGCACAGAATATATTTGAAAACTTTAAAGGCTGTTGCTTGAGGGTCTAGCTTCCAATCAGCCTCGGATAGGGTGCTAAATGAGATTCCTCCCCTAGGATCACTGATAGATCTTGGCACACCCACCATAACCCAACATAAAAAAATAAATACTGTAGTTTAGACAGTCACAAAAGTTCATGAGACAACCAAGAGCCAGAGCAAGGTTGAATGAATCACCTACCACATGGCCACTTTTTCAAGACTAAGAAAATTAGCTGTTTTACCTCATACACAGAAACAACACAGAGCCAAGCCAAATGAAGAAAAAGAGAAATATGTTCAAAAAGAAAGAATAAGACAAAACCTCAGAAAATTACCTTAATGATATGGACACAAGTAATCTATATGAAAAAGAATTCAAAGTATTAGTCATTATGATGCTCACCAAATGTGGTAGAATGGATGAACACACAGAAAAATACTTAACAAAGAGATGGAACACATAAGAAAGTACTAAACAAGCCACAGAGCTAAAGAATAACTGACCTAAAAAAATATAGTAGAGGGGTTCAACAAAAGACTGGAAGACAACAGAGTGGATCAGGCACTGGGAGACAGGGTACTGGAACTCATCCAGGTGGAAAAGTGAAAAGGAAAAAAATTTTTAAATGAAGATAACCAAGGGACCTCTAGAACAACAACAAGCATAATAATGTTGATATTATAGGGGACCCAGAAAGAGAATAGAGAGAAAAGGGGGCAGAGCAATTATTTGAAGAAATAATGACTGAAAACTTCCCTAATTTATGGAAGGAAACAGACACTAAGGCCTGGGAAGTCCACAGAGTTTCAAATAAGATAAAACCTATTAAGAGAGCCACATAAAGATACATATAATGTCAAAAGTTAAAGGGGGAATCTTAAAAACAGCAAGAGAAAAACAAGTACTTATATACAAGAAAACTCAATATGGCTATCAGTAGATTTCTCAGCAGAAACTTTGCAAGCCAGATGGGAATGGCATGACATAATCAAAGAGCCAAAAGGAAAAAAATAATCTCACTTTAAGAATATTCTTCCCAGCAAGGTTATCATTCAGATTTGAAGAAGATAAGCAAAAGAGTTTCCCAGACAGGCAAAAACTAACACTTTCACATTTTATTATTGCTACTGCTGCTGCTGCTGCTGTTGTTGCTGTTGCTATTTATAGTCTACATTTCCCATTATGATAGAAAATTTAATGAGAATAGAAGCCGACCATCTAGTATATTCTTATGTTCCTGTTGTCATGCTTATAATCTCTAAATTAAAATTTGTGTATATTTATTTTGTTATATTGGGTTGTATACTATAGAAAAGCTCTAAAACAATGACTTAAGAAATATTTTCTTATAAAAGAAATCCAATATTATCCTAGAGATGATATAATAGCTTCACAAAGATATAGGGTCTCAGGCTGTCCTTCTATCTTTTCATTCCATTATCCTAATCAATAACGTATCTCCTCAAGGTTATCTTATGGTCCAAGCTGCTCAGGCTCCAGCCAATCTGTTTTCCCATCTTTCCCTATATAATTGGTTTGATTTCCTCATCACTCTGCATAACCAGAATTCTTAGCCTCATTCCTTTGGAGTGAAGGATTTGGGCATCTTGTGACTGCCATACCAGTAAATCACACACCAAATGCATAGCTACTCTACTGCTTCCCTTGTTCAAGGCCACTCCAAAGCTTTTACTCATGATTTCAAGCATCAATAATAAACCTTCTCTGCATGAAGAGAAATTTTTTAGACCTGCCTAAAAAAAAATGTGATTTTTGTCAAGTAAGTTGCAGAGGCAAGTTTGTACAGCTAATTCAATGACTCTTTTTTCCTTTATAATTTCCCAGAAGGTAGGGCTGCATAATCATACTATAAGCTCTATTCCTGCTAGGCTCTTTAGCTAAATGTCCATCGTCCATCAGTTATTTAATCTGTGCTAGTATTCTTTGTTATTGTACAAAACTACTTGAAGGCATAAATTGCTATTATGTTAAGGAAAACAAAAAGGGACATGCAAATAAACATGCTCATCAGTCTATCTTCCATAATCTTTGGAACCTTTGTGAATGTCACCCAAAGCTCTTCATTTGGATTTTCCCCTTAATTGAAGTTTCTCAACCATGAGATTGTATCCATTAAATACACGGATTAACATCACAGCAAGAGAATCCACAATCTTAATGGCATTTACTAGTGTTCTGTTTGTTCTACACACTGTTATTATAGAATGACCTTATGTTCAATTTGCTCCATCAAGACTTCCACCCATACTACTTGAATTTCTTTTAAAAGCAGAGCAACACATTGTACTAGATTGTTATGAAAGCTGCTTTCTCTGGAGCACAATATTGCTTTCATTAACCCTCGCAGCCACAGTCTACTCTCAACGGTGTATTTTTGGCAAACTGTAGCCTAGCTCTCATATACTGAAACAGCTAAAGATTTATTCAGAAAGAAATGTTGCTTTTTCTGATGTAGGTGAGTGAACTGGATATCATCTCAGGAGCAGAGCCCCAGGATCCCCTCCCAACCTCCTCCAGTTTTAGTTGCGCTGAGTAAGATGAGCACCACTGCCCTATTCTGTCCCCTGTCCAGGTGGCAGAGTCTGTGGAAGGAAGTGTGGGTAGGGGAGGAAATCCTTGAGCCACAAGCCACACATGTGGTTTTTTTTGGTCAGGGAAGGAGACATAACAGCATGTTTTAACAATGAAAGTTTTAACAGCTAAGGCTGGTGCAGAATCCATGCCTGGTAAATTAAGGAACTGAAAAGGGAGATTTGACGCAGAAACATTAGGGAGGGGGTTACTGGAGAAAATAAAATCATTTCATACTTATAGTCCCAAATAGACACTATAACACAATTATACAGATAAAACAAAATTTTCAAAGATTTTTTTTAAATTTTAGAGAGAGAGAGCACGAGTAGGAGGGGCAGAGGGAGAGAGAATATCAAGCAGAATCAATGAAGACTGCAAAGCCCAATACAGGGCTTGATCTCACAACCCTGAGATCCTGACCTGAGCTGAAATGAAGAGTCAGTTGCTCAACCAACTGTGCATGTAGTTGCCCCGAAAACATTTATTTTTATTTAAAATTTGTTCATTCTCAAATGTTAATTTGGAGAGAAAATATAGTATAAAATAAAAATGGCAGAGACAATATACTTTGGTATATTCAATTATATTTGCACAGACTTTTTCAATACAGTGACTCTAACATAGAGCAATAAATGCTGCTACCTTATATAGAAAATTAACCCAACTGCTTGAAAAAGAAAAACAACAACCTGCTTGCAACCACTAAAGAGAGGCCTATAACTCCTTAACAGCAATTCATGCAACCTAGGCTATGGTGATTACTTGAAAGTCTGGACTGATTCTGTTTATCATTAGACTGTGTATCCGAGCAGTATATTACATTTCTTGGTTGTCTCCTGAGAAAACATTCCACAAGATCTTTGTATTTGCATTAAACATAACGCTAAGATACAACACGGATTTCAACTTGCATATAGCTTTTCTTTATAGGTTACAGAGGAAAAAAATAATCACCGTATCAGGGAATATTAGAACTTTATTTTTCAGGGCTGCCTGGGTGGCTCAGTCATTAAGCATTTGCTTTTGGCTTGGGTCATGATCCCAGAGTCTCTGTATCGAGCCTCGCATCAGGTTCCCTGTTCAGCAGGAAGACTGCTTCTCCCTCTCTCACTCCCCCTGCTGTGTTCCCTCTCTAGCTGTATTTCTCTCTGTCAAAGAAATAAATAAAATCTTTAAAAAACCAACAAAAAAGAGCTTTATTTTTCAGAAATTATGTTTATTTAGAATGATAAGTTCTTTGGAATAAGAAATATAACTATGTACATTTAAGCTGATTTCTCCTATTTTCTTTAATGGAATTGCATCCCTTGATTTTGCTTGCATGTTACCCCCATCATGACCCTTCTGTTACTCCTCTCTCCCTTCTATGTTTGAGAATAAAAACAGAAGAGAATATACAGTAGTTTATTAACAGAGTTACAAAAAAAATTCTGGTGACCAAAAAGTGTTTATGCATTAAAAAATGCCTACTTGAGGGGTGGCTGAGTGGCTCAGTTGGTTAAGCGACTGCCTTCAACTCAGGTCATGATCTCGGAGACCTGGGATCAAGTCCCACATCGGGCTCCCTGATCCACAGGAAGCCTGCTTTTCCCTCTCTCACTCCCCCTGCTGTGTTCCCTCTCTGGCTGTGTTTCTCTCTGTCAAATAAACAAAATCTTCTTAAAAAAATGCCTACTTGACATTAATTAGGATATTAAGGAAGACATGACTCTTGAAGCTCAAGAGAAGGCATAGACTTTGCTTCATTTCTAGAATAGTTTCTATAAATGCTTCTGGATCATTTTTTAGAGTAATTATTTTTAAATGTAGGTGTTTACAGTTTCTAGACTTTCACAAATACCATATTTTAAGATTTCTTTTGAGAGTTGCCTAGGTAGAAAGAGATTACTCAAAGGGAAACTAAGAGTAAGCAGTAATAAAGTGTATTTATTTTATTAAATTAAAAATTAAGTATAAGGAACAAATTGATTAAATAAATTTATTTATTTGAATAAAAATAAAATATAAAAATCACAGTTGCCTAAGTTTAGTCAACTGGAAATAAAAAGGAATCAATGAGGCATAAACATATTTAGAAAGTTTATTAAGTATAATAGATGGATTGGAGGACACTGGAATTTGGGTTTCCTATGCTTAGAAGTCTTACTTGGCTCTTTAAAATATTTCCAATTTAAAATATCATGCCCAAAAGAAAAAAGAACTAAGCCCTGAAATTTAGAGAGAAATTGAATCTTAAATTGGTATATCTAAACCAGCCACATTTAAAGTAATTATTGATACAAGTGGACTAATACTATCCTGTTTGTAACTACTTTGTATTCGTTGCATTTGTTTTTTGTTCCTTTTTTCTCTCATTTCTCCCTTTCATGGTTTTTAAAATTTTTTAAATTTTTTTTAAAGATTTTATTTATTTGTTTGAGAGAGAGAAAGGGAGGGAGGGAAGGAGAGATAGAACAAGCAGGGGGAGGGACAGAGGGATAGGGTCAAACAGACTTTCTGCTCAGCAGGGAGCTGGATGTGGGGCTTCATCCCAGGACCCTGGGATAATGACCTGAGGTGGAAGGCAGATGCTTAACTCACTGACCCACTCAGGGCCCCTGCTTCTCATGGCTTTAACTGAGAATTTTCTCATGATTGTTTTTTATCTTCTCTAAGCATAAGACTTATTTTTTAAATGTTATTGGTTTCCCTAGTTTAAAAATATACATTTAAAAAAAAAACAGATTATATTTATTTATTTAAGAGAGTGTATAAGAGTGGAGAGGGGTTAGAGGAGGGGAAAGAGAAGCAGACTCCCTTCTGAGCAATGAGCCTGATGCTGGGCTTCATCCCAGGACCCTGAGATCATTATGTGAGTTGAAATCAAGAGTTGGAAGCTTAAATGACTGAGCCACGCAGGCGCTCCTAAAATATATATTTTTAATGACTCCAAGTCCATCTTCAAATACCACTATACCTTAACATATAGTTCAGTTACTTTGTAACAGAACATTCCCAATTTCTCCCTCCTATCTCTTGTGGAATTGTTGATATTTATCTTACTTACCCATATACCAATTATTTGTTACTATTACTGCTTTAAACAGTTATATATCAATTAAGAATAAGAAAAAGAGAGGGTTATTTTTTAGCCTTCATTGATTCTTTATGTAATATTGACCCTTTATGTAATACTTACCTTTCTTTATGTAAATCCAAATTTCTGACCTATATCATTTCTCTCCCACCTGGAGAACTTTTTTTTTAAATTTTTTTATTGTTACTTAAATTTTTTTCCCAGTGTTCCAAGATTCATTCCCCATTCCCCACACCCAGTGCTCCACGCAATAGGTGCCCCCAGTACCCACCACCAGGCTCTCCCATCCCTCCACCCCCATCCCTCCAAGTCCCTCAATTTGTTTCTGTGTCCAAAGTCTCTGTTGTTTTGTTTTTCTCCCTGGATTACCCTACTTCCTATTTACTTTCCTTCTCCCACTGTCCTCCAACCACCTGGAGAACTTTTAACATTTCTTGGCAGGTAGGTCTATTATCAATGATAACATTTCTTAGAGGGTTGGTCAATTATCTCTCAGTCTTCCTTTATCTGAGAAAGTGTTTGTCTTTTATTTTCCAGAGTAATTTTGTTGTATATAGAACTCAAGTTTGAATAAAAGGAAGAAAAAAATAAAAAAAAAGAATTCAGAATTGGTGCTTTCTCCTTCAACATTTTATATATTTCACTCCACTCTCTTTTGCTTGCATGCTTTCTTTTTTTTTAATTTTATTTTTTTTATGGTCACTAAAATTTTTTTTCCCAGTGTTCCAAGATTCATTCCCCATTCCCCACATCCAGTGCTCCATGCTTTAGGTGTCCCCAGTACCCACCACCAGGCTCTCCCATCCCTCCACCCCCCTCCCTGCAAGTCCCTCAGTTTGTTTCTGTGTCCAAAGTCTCTGTTGTTTCGTTTCTCTCCCTGGATTACCGTACTTCCCATTTACTTTCCTTCTCCCACTGTCCTCCAGGTTACCCCTCATGCACCGCAAGTAAGTAAAACCATGCGATACTTGACTTTCTTCTTGGCTTATTTCACTCAGCATAATCTCTTCCAGTCCAGTCCATGTTGCTACAAAAGTTGGATATTCATCCTTTCTGATGGAGGCATAGTATTCCATTGTATATATGTACCACATCTTCTTTATCCATTCATCTGTTGATGGGCACCTTGGCTGTGGAAAGAGCTTGCATGCTTTCTGATGAGAGGTCCTTCTCTACAGATAACACTGTTCCTTTTTTTTCCCCTTTCACTGGCTTCTTTCAAGATCAACTTTAATTTTCTGCAGTCTGAATGGTAGTGACTAAATATTCATGTGTGGTCTTTTTGTTTCTGTTTTTTAAATTTATCCTTTTGGTATCAACTGAGTTTCCTGGGTCTGCAGTTTGGTGTCTATCTTTAATTTGGGAAAGTTTTTGGCCATTACTACTTCAAATATTTCTTCTGCTCTATTTTGTTCTCTACTTCTGATCTCCCAATTACATGTGTATATATATATACCTTGGGATATTGTCTCACAGTTCTTGGATGTTCTAACTTTTTGAATTTTATTTCCTTTTCTCTTTGCATTTCAGTGTATGAAGTTTCTATTGACCTGTCTCCATACTCCTGGATCCTTTTTTCAGCTATCTCAAGTTTCCTGATTAACTCATTGAAGGCATCCTTTATTTCTGCTACATAATTTCTTTAGCATTTTCTTTTCATTCTTTGAGTTTCCATCTTTTTAACCACTTCACCTGACCTGTCTCCATACTCCTGGATCCTTTTTTCAGCTATCTCAAGTTTCCTGATTAACTCATTGAAGGCATCCTTTATTTCTGCTACATAATTTCTTTAGCATTTTCTTTTCATTCTTTGAGTTTCCATCTTTTTAACCACTTCACCTACCTATTCTTGTATGCTACTCTTACTATTATAGCCCCTAACATATTAACCATGGTTATTTTATTTTTTTAAAGATTTATTTATTTATTTATTTATTTATTTATTTAAGAGGAGGGAGGGAAGGAAGGGGGAAAGGGAGAGAGATAGAGAGAATCTTAAGCAGGATCTCTGCTGAGCTCAGGACCTGATTCAGAGTTGGATTCCAGGACCCGGAGATCACGACCTGAGCAGAATTCAAGAGTCCGATGCTCAACTGACTGAGCCACACAGGCACCCCAGACTACCGTGATTTTAAATTCTCTGTTTGATGGTCACCACATCTATATTATTATATCTGAATCTACTTCTGATGATTGCCGTGTCTCTTCAGAGAGAAGTTTTTCTTGTCTGTTGCATGCCTTGTGATTTTTTTTTTAAACTAGACACATCATATCAGATAGTAGGATTTGTGGTAAATAGACCTTTCATTGGAGAATTCCTCTCAGTCTGGCTAGGATTAAGCTGTGTCAAACAATTATTGAAGCTATAGTTACCAGAGGTTTTTTAATTCCTTTAGTGTCTTTGTCTCTTCTCTTGATGTCGGCCCCCTCTTTGTAAACCATCTCTGAGAGTTTGTGTCTTGCAGTTCTTTTAGTTGTAATCCTCTGTTATTATACCAGAAAGCTACTGATATGACAGTAAGGTGTTGGGGAGTGGAAATGTTTATAATACTAATTAAAGCTAAGTTGTTCAGTGAGACTGTCTCAGGACTGTGACCTCACAGCATTTCTGCTATTTCATTATTCCCCCCACTCCATCCCAATGTTCTATTGCCTCCTCCCTTCCTTGGTTCCCAGTCTCCTTTCCTGACCTCTTTTGAGAGTTTCTTCTTTCTTCAATGAGACTCAAAGCCTGGAGTGGGTAGAGTCAGGAGGAGTCCTCTTCCCCAAGCTGGAATAAGGCTCTGGCAAACTCCTTTCTTCTGGGGTGGACTTCCTTACTGAAAGCGTTCTGGCCCTATTTCACAGTGGCTCTTCTTCCTCATTCCCACCCTCGGAGCAAGCCCTAGGGACCATTCTCAAATCTTCACATGAGAATCCGGTGGGTTTCCTGAAGGATAAGGGCTTGGAAGTGTGCGAGCCCCCTAAAACTGTGGCTTCACCATTTAAGTGGTTCCTATGAGTTTAGGGTGCCAGAAGCTTCTTCCCCAAGTAGGCAGATCTCAGTTCCCTCTCTGATCTGTGCCTAAAATCCTCTGTTTTCTGATATTGAAATCTTGAATTACAATTTGTCCATCTTTTCTTGTATGTTTGGTAGTGAACTGCAAAGTCTTCCAACCTATTCTTAACTTTCTATTTACATGACCCGTATTTTTCAAACCTCCAGATTTAGGAGCCTGCATCATTTTTACAGCTTATGGTCTTTTAACAGTACGTTGTACCAGGAAAACCTACACTTTGAAGGCAAAATGAGATCAATGACACATAACCTAACTACACATTAAAAAAAAGTAAGTGACAAAAAGCACAGGGAATATAAATTAAATTTTGTGACTATGATGAGCCTCTGAGAATAATGACTGTAATAATGAATACTCACTGCCTACAATTTACAATTCTAATAATAGGTAGAGTATAACTTTAAAGAAATAAATATTATAAAACAAATATAACATTCTTTTTAATCTTTTTAATTTTTTTAATTTTTAATTTTTTAAACAAATATATTCTTTATAATTTTACATCACTTAAAATTCATTTATTATCATGATGGCTAGGGAACAATTATAGAATCCACATGCCTACATAATTCAAATTAAGGAAAGCAAGAATTCATGGAATTTTCTGATAAAGTAAAATAAATGAGAGGATATTGTATTTAATGCAGTGATGGTGTTCTAAGGAAATTATCATTTTTAGTTATCCAAGTTATAATTAAGTTCTCAGGGGCACAGTTCCTTTATCTGAATCTAAAAGTGGCTGGTGAGGCTCAAGGTTTCTATCTAGGGCTAACCAGTTAAGTTAAAGATAACCAATGTTCTCTAGTAATCAAGGTATTTTTTTACACAAAAGGAGTCATTAATAAAAATGAATTAATTTGTGATGTCAACAGATTTATAGTTTGCTGAGCTTGATTGGAAGTCTTTCTTTCATTATGGAAATTTGTGTTAAATTATTCATCTTAATCCTATTCTTTAAAATTCCATGGCCTCTTTTAGTTAATATTTTTCACCATATGAGTCACCAAAATTATATTTTCCACTTTTATAAAACTGACAAAATCCCCCAAAATCCCAGCTTTATTTGCTTAAGTCCAAAATCCGTTTTTATTTTATTGATTTATTTTTGTAAATATTACATTTATTTATTTGACAGAGACACACAACAGAGGGAACACAAGCAGGGGGAGTGAGAGAGGGAAAAGCAGGCTTCCTGCTGAGCAGGGAGCTGGATGCAGAGCTCAGTCTCTGGACTCCGGGATCATGACCTGAGCCGAAGGTAGATGCGTAACGACTAAGCCATCCAGGTGCCCTCCAAATTTTAGAACTTGTTTTCTGTCTGAACTATGGAAGTGCTGTCACTGACTATCTGCAGTCCTGACAATTATTAGTATAAAGTATTTTGATATCATTGGTGGCCTCATAAAAATCTGCATAATTGTATTATAACAGGAGAATCGTCAGAAAACAGTAATCAAGTGAGCATTTAGGATAAAGTCATAGTTTCAGGTCAGCAAAGCACTTTAAAAATTAATGTAATTTTACTGGTAAGTACTGAAAGTAGAAACTTGGAAGTTGAAAGGTCTTAGTGGACCTTATAAACACCATACTTTTCAGAGCATACCCTGTCTCTTTCTTCCCAGAAGATTCAAACTTATTGACCTTTTGACTATTGACCTGTTTTGTATATATACCTTTCATCTCCACATCTTTCTTCTTTCTTTATTTTTCTTTTTTGTCTCATGTACAGAGTGAACTTTCCTTTGAGGCACCTGGAATGTTTTTGATTTTTATTATTTTAAAAATATATTTTATTTATTTGAGAAAGAGAGAGAGCGAGCCTGAGAAGGGTGAGGGTCAGAAGAAGAGGGCTCCGTGCTCCGAGCAAGGAGCCCGATATGGGGCTCAATCCCAGGACTCTAGCATCATGACCTGAGCTGAAGATAGTCACTTAACTGAGTCACCCAGGCACCTTTGTAATGTTTTTATTACCTATTTTGATTCGGATATATGTAATCTCTCTAAAGGAAATTTATCATGCTGTTTATTGTAGTTTATCATCTATTAGTTTGAAAAAACACACTTAAAAATTATTATAGCGCAGACACATTATTGCTAATGTAGCAACTGATATAATGTGATAAAGAAAATGTTGATTTAAATAATAAATAAAGACATTGTAAATACATAAGTATAATAAAACTTCAAAATAGCAGTCCATGTTTTAGTTTTTTCATGCTGGAGTGGGACTTGCCTCCCAGGTATCTTTATGCACATTTTTAAAAAAGATTTTATTTACTTGAGAGACAGAAAGAGAGAGCACAAGCACGAGGAGAGTGGGAGTGAGGAGGGACAGAGGGGGAGGGAGAAGGAGACTCCTCATTGAGCACAGAGCCCAATGTGGGGCTTCATCCCAGGACCTGAGATCATGACCTGAGCTGAACACAGATACTTCAATGACTGGGCCACTCAGGTGCCCCTGTTCATGCACGTTTTTCAGTGAATTCCTATCAGCATGACCACGGCTCCAAATGGGTAAGTCATACATTGTTTTACACATTCTTGTTATTAAAGCAGGAAAAGGAATCGAGTAAGAATGTCAGCACAACACTATGCGTGGCAAATTGCTGTCACAGTTTGAATAAACTATGAAAAGTATGCGTATTACATAGGATGGCATCTCTGCATGTTTAGGTAGAAAAGTTATTACGAACAACTGGATATTTTACTGTGGCGACTCATATTTCCAATTCTTGATCAGATAGCAGAGACTAGCTAAGATGCACCCTTATATGTCAATCTATCCAGCACAAATGTCAGTAGAGTACAGGATTTTCATGATGCCTATAGAAGTAGTAATGGATTGCCATGCAAATGTAACAACAGCTTGTGTTGAATTTTTATTTAAGTAATTTAAATATTTTATTGTATACAACATAATTTGTCATTGTAAAGAAGAACCTAAATGGCATAATTAAATAAAAAGCCATATCTATTTTCAAGCTTCGTGTTTCCAGTTATAGTTGTCAAATGTTGGCTGCTCTAAGTCACTCCTGAAGCTTTATAGATACCGTGAAGTGCCTCTGCTGGTTCGCATGGTTTACAATTTACCAAATCTACCTCAACCAGCATAGATTCTTATAGAATTCATAACAAATAATCCAGAGAGACCTTTTTGTAGTAAAGGGCATTTGATTCAGTGAAGCAGCAAGAAACCCCCAGAAGAGTTCCTCTAGAACCCCCGAGAGGTGGTTTCTGTTAGTTCTACATTAGCATAATCACTGTACAGTTAGAACCTGTCACTATTCCTCACATCAATGAGTGGGTTAGTGAACCATACAGTGAATTTCCCACCCTAAGTTCAATATCTCTAAGCTAATATCTCCCTTTAATAATAATGTTATTATTTAATAATTGCCCAGCTGTCTTCTATCACATGCAGATTAGAAAATAATTTAAGACTTTTTGAATAAGGTGATTATATCCATTAAGTTTTGTGTTGTATTTTAACACATTTTGCATCTTGTAATTTGAATTTATTTACATCTATATACCATACATTTGAGATAGATCGTGAAATTAGACTAGAGAAGGTGTGTCTTATCTAACTGGCAACATATAAACTGTTTCTCTACTGTTGCTGAATTCTTCAGTATCACCTCCTGTTTCCTGAAACATTCTTCTTCTACCCACTTCTGTCTTGTCAGAACCACACACACAGGACTGCTGTGCATAGCAGACACTTACTGGAGACTTGTGATAAAAAAAAAATGACAGAAGGAAACACTGTGAGTAAGAACCCGACTTGAGCACTAGACTCAGCCAGCCTTGACCACCTCCTTCACAGGAAATTTATCATTGGTCATTTTTCCCTCAAAAGATCCCATGCATCACCATTGTATTTGGTGCCACCTGCCATTTGGTTCTCTCCTCCCTATCATCCTACAACTCCACTCTCTTTTCTCAAATATTCCACAAATATTTCCAACATTTCAACAACCCAAATATCTGATCTTGCTCCGTTCTGGAGGAACACTGGTCCACAGTGGGAAAGTGTCTCCAGCTGGAAAGTCAGGGTGATCTATCTTATGTATCACCATTGTGTATTTTTCTTCTTTCAAGACTCACATTCTTGAGCTGCCTGATGTTCAATGCCTGAAATATTCACTTTGTATTTTTTTCCAATTGTGCTGTTGTTTTCATCAAAAGAACAATTCTAGACTGGTTAACATGTTATAGCCAGAAGAGTGCATCTATACTTTAAGCTTTTCAATTATGGTGATCATATTGTAGGTAAAATTCATATACTTTTTTTCCCATCTTACATAATGCAAACACTTCTCATATTGTTATAAACTCCAAATGTTTTTAAACATTTTGTAATAATCAAATAGATAAATAATTTTCTTAACTATTTCACTATCTTTCACCAGTTATGTTGCTTCCAAATTTACTACTATAATGATTACTTATCTTTACTACCTTGGTAGTAACAAAAAGGGATTTTTTTAAATTTTGGTTCTTTGAAATTCATTGAAAATATTTTAGTACATTTATCTTGATATAGAATATCAGGTATATAGCTTACACCTGAAACTAAGTATTGGCATTAAATTAAAAAAAAAAGAAAATATTTTGATGAAGTCCCAAAAGTTCATTTTCGCTTTTGTTTCCTTTGCCTTTGGAGACGTGTCTTGAAAGAAGTTGCTGTGGCCAATGTCAAAGAGGTTATTGCCTATGTTCTCCTCCATGATTTTGATGGATTCCTGCCTCACATTGAGATCTTTCATCTATTTTGAGTTTGCCTTTGGGTGTGGTGTAAGAGAACGATCTAGTTTAATTCTGCTATACGTAGCTGTCCAATTTTCCCAGCACCATGTATTGAAGAGACTGTCTAATTCCACTGGATAGTTTTTCTTGCTTTGTCAAAGATGATTTGACCATAGATTTGTGGGTCCGTATCTGGACTCTCTACTTTGTTCCATTGGTCTATTTGTCTGTTTTTGTGCCAGTACCATTCTGTCTTGGTAATCACAGCTTTGTAATAAAGCTTGAAATCAGGTAACATGATGCCCCCAGCTTTGTTTTTCTTCTTCAACAATTCCTTAGCAATTTGGGATCTTTTTTGGTTCCATATAAATTTTAGGATTGTTGGTTCCAACACTTTGAAAAATGTTGGTGGAATTTTGATTGGAATAGCATTGAACATAAAGATTGCTCTGGGCAGTATAGACATTTTAGCAATGTTTATTCTTCCAATCCATGAGCATGGAATGCTCTTCCATATTTTTGTCTCTTCTTCAGTTTTTTTAAGGAGTGTTCTATGGTTCCTCGAGTACAGATCCTTAACTCCTTTGGGTAGGTTTATTCCTAGGTATCTTATGGTTTTTGGTGCTACAGGAAATGGAATCAATTCTCTGATTTCTCTCTCCATACTTTCGTTGTTAGTGTATAAGAATGCAACTGATTCTGTGCATTTATTTTGCACCTTGCCACATTAATGAATTATTGTATGAGTTCTAGTAGTTTGGGGGTAGAATCTTTTTGGTTTTCCATATAGAGTATGATGTCATCTGCAAAGAGAGAGAGTTTGACTTCTTCGCCAATTTGAATACATTTTATTTCTTTCGGTTGTCTGATTGCTGTTGCTAGGACTTCTAACAGTATGTTAAACAATAGTGGTGAGAGTGGGCATCCTTGTCTTGTTTTGTTCCTGCTCTCTGACAGTAGGAAGGCTGTCATTTTTTCTCCATTGAGAATGATATTTGCTGTGAATTTTTCATAGATAGATTGTATGAGGTTAAGGAATGTTCCCTCTATCCCTATACTTTGAAGAGTTTTTTTAATTTAATTTTATTTTTTCAGTGTTCCAAGATTCATTGCTTATGCCCCACACCCAGTGCTCCATGCAATATGTGCTCTCAGTACCCACCACCAGGCTCTCCCATTCTCCCACCCCCTTCCTTCCAAGACCCTCAGTTTGTTTCTGAGTCCAAAATTTCTCATGTTTCATTTCTCTCCCTGAATTACCCTACTTCCCATTTCCTTCTGTACAGCAAAGGAAACAGTCAACAAAACAAAGTGGTAACCCATGGAATAGGAGAGGATATATGCAAATGACACTGCAGACAAAGGGCTGATATTTAAGATCTATAAAGAACTACTCAAACTCAGCATCCAAAAAGAAGATGAACACATCAAAAAATGGGCAGGAGAAGAGGCACCTCTCCATAGAAGATATACAAATGGCTAAAAGACACATAAAAAATGTTTAACATCACTAGCTATCAGGAAATTCAAATCAAAACCACACTGAAATACCACCTTACACCAGTGAGAATGGCCAAAATTAACAGGACAGGAAATAACAAGTGTTGGAGAGACTGTGGAGAAAGGAGAACCCTCATATACTGTTGGTGTGAACGCAAGTTGGTGCAGCTGCTTTGGAAAACAGTGTGGAGATTTCTCAAAAAATTAAAAATAGAACTACCCTATGACCCTGCAATTGCACTACTGGGTATTTACCCCAGATATACATATGTAGTGAAAAGAAGGGCCCTATTTACCCCAATGTTCATTGCAGCAATGGCCACAATTGCCAAACTGTGGAAAGTGCCAAGATGCCCTTCAACAGATGAATGGATAAAGAAGATATGGTACATATATACAATGGAAATTTACGCCTCCATCAGAAAGGATGAATACCCAGCTTTTGTAACAACATGGGCCAGATTGGAAGAGATTATGGTGAGTGAAATAAGCCAAGTAGAGAAAGTCAAGTATCCCATGGTTTCACTTACTTGTGGAGCATAAGGAGTAATATAGAGGACAGTAGAAGAAGGAAAGGAAATGGGAAGAGGGTAAATCAGAGAGGGAGAGGAAAGAGACTTTGGACTCAGAAACAAACTGAGAGTTTTGGAAGGGTGGGGGATGGGGGGATGGGTGAGCCTGGTGGTGGGTATTGAGGACACGTATTTCATAGAGCACTGGGTATGGGGCATAAACAATGAATCTTGGAACACTGAAAAATAAATAAAAAAAACAAAATACATTAAAAATATTTTTATGGGCTAGCATATAGTTTATCTTGCTATATATACCATGCACACTTCCAAACGATACGTTCTCTTCATTTGTTGTGTGCATTGCTCTATAAGTATCAATTAGGTCATGACAGTGAGATAATGTGACTCAGATCATCCTTGTCAGATTATCTTTGTCTTTACTGATGTGTGTGTGGGGGTCAAATTCTATTAATTTCTGAAGTAGATGTGTTTTTAACAATGTTTGTCAAATTGTCTCTTCTGTCAATCTTTGCCATATGATTTTAAAGCTCTATTATCTGGTGAATATAGATTCCTGAATGTTTTGTGTTCCTGACTATTTTATCAGTATTCAATTTCCATGTTAAAGCTGATAATTCTTTTTCCCTAAGTCTATGTTGCCTGATATCAACATAGCCGATTTGTTTTCTAATACATACTGTTTGTATGCAGGGCTGGGAGTTTATTTACTTATGTATATAGTTGAATGTCTTCCTATATACTAAATAAACAGTTCATTTTTTAATATTGTCTAGTTTTTTGTGTATTTTTAACATTTTACCTTTAGGTAATATAAGGTTTTGCTTGGTTTTGCTTAACTCCTCTTTATTTATTTTTACAACAATTATATGAACAATATTTACTTAGCAGTCCTCCCATTGGATTGTCATAGTTCTTAAATGATATAATAAGTTTTTCAGGGCCTTTTCCTAAGATATATATTTGGCTTCATTGATTTGTTATATATTATGTCATCAGTACTATGTTAATTTAGTTTCATAAGTACTTTAACATACTATAGATTTTAGATATGTGTCTCTTCTACTAACTTCTCTATGTTTTCTATTTTCTTACACAAATAATCTTTACATTAACATCACCAATAATGGTCTAAAAATACATAGTAATTTCTGTGCTCTAATATGTCTCATTCTCATGTTCTTTCTTTGGATGTGATGTTGACACTCCTCACAAGAGCTGATTTCTGTGTTCCTTCCTCCGATGTGTGGGGATGCTAGGACTATGGTGAAAGGGACACTCTATAACACCTGAGGCAAACTCTAAAAGCCAATAAAACTTCTTCCTAGTTCTCTATTTTTCTCAGCAGACACACCTTGGAAACTCTAAGCCCACAGTTTGAGAGATCACATAGTGAGACAATATGGAGAATGGGAGAGATGCCCAAGGGAACCCCACTGCTGGTCTTCAAAGCCCACATGCCACATGTGTAAGTCACAAGTGATCCTAGCCTTGCTAGCCTCTACTCCATAGAACAAAGATAAGCTGTTCCTACTGAGCCTTGTTTAGGATGCAGATTGAACATAAAGTAAGTATTTTTATTTTAAGCAACTAGGTTTTTTTTTTTAATGTAGTCATAATACCTCAAACAATATGGGGATATTTTATGTTCATTATATTTAACTTCTACAGTAATTAGGAAATGACTGGCAGAAAGTTGTTTCCTAGAACTCCAGGAAAGGATTTCAGCGACTTTGTCAAATACCCATGAGGGATCACATAACATGAGAACTAAACCAGTCATGAACATTTGATGTCCACTCAAAAGCCACCCCCCCTTTCCTTTCTTACTAAGAATACTTTGATTTTTCAGATATCACCCCTTGCTATGTGCCCTTGTCCTACATAAAATGGAACCCTCCCCTAACCCCCTATAAACCTCTGCAGATTTGGAGCATAAGACTGTCTTTTTTTTTTCAGTTAATCATGGTTATTATATTCCTCTTGCCTGGCTAAGGAAGCATATGATTCAAATATAGCCAATGAAACATAATAAATTTGTGTAGGGAGTATTTTAGGGAAATTTCCTTAGCTCTTAGAGAGTGAAGGATAATTGACCAAGAGGGCAACATGGGAGACTCCTCAGCTCCCCTCATCTCATGAGCACACTGAATGCACAGCTACACATGAAGCAATTCCCTAGGAGCAACCTAATTGCCAGTTGATAGATGAATGAATAAAGAAAGTGTAAAATACACAGACAGACAGACACACACACACAGAGGAATATTATTCATTTTTGACAGAAGATGTTGAAACAGAGATGAAACTGGAAGGCATTATGCTAAGTGAAATAAACCAAACAAAGGCAAATACTGCACAAATAAGTATCACTTATATGTAGAATCTTAAAAAGGGAGGGGGAAAAAAGAGAAGAGAGGAGAGGAAAGGAGAGGAGAAGAGAGGAGAGGAGAGGGGAAGAGAAGAAAAGGAGAAGAGAAGAGAAAGGAAGAGAAGAAGAGAAGAGAAGAGAAGAGAAGAGAAGAGAAGAGAAGAGAAGAAAAGAAAAGAGAAGAGAAGAGAATGGGAGAGAAAAGAGAAAGGAAGGGAGGGAGGAAAAACAAGCTGAAGTCATAGAAAACAGTGGAGGAGTGATTTACAGGATAGGAGTGGGGGAAATTCAGAGAGGTTGGTCTAAAGAAGTACTCACTTTCAGTTATAAGATGAATAAGTTCTGGGACGTCTGGGTGGCTCAATTGGTTGAGTGACTGACTCTTGGTTTCAGCTCCTGTCATGGTCTCCAGATTGTGGGATTGAACCCCACAATAGGCGTTTTGCTCAGTGGGGAGTGTACTTGAATTTCCCTCTCCCTCTTCCCCTTCCCCTCAACCCCTTCCTATACTCATACTCCCTCTCTTTCAAAAAAAAAAAAAAAAGATGAATAAGATCCAAAGATCTAAAGTATAATAACATGGTGACTATAGTTGATGATATATATTGTATAACTGAAATTTGCTAAGATAAATGTTCTCACCAAAAAATATAAATAGATAAAAGCAAAGTAAGGTGATAGAGTCTTTTCACAATGAATATGCATATTTTATCAAAGTATCATGTGCAATTTAAATATCTTACAATTTCATTTGTCAGTATTACCTCAGTAAAGCTGGGAAAATTAGAGAGAAAGGAAAGTTCATTAGTTTTTCCTGCTACTTAACATCAACATGGGGGAAGATGTGATGGCTGGAGCTACTAACCTACTGTGAGATAATAAGGAAAACAGCCAGTTAAGGTTGACAGAAGAGGAAGACAGAAAGAATCTGTGTCCTTAAGAACATTTATTGTATCTTTGAATTGAACAATCCTGAAACCACCAGCCTCCAGATTTCTTATTAAACAAGTAATAAATTACTCAGTTTGAACAGATAAAGTCAGTTTGGATTTTCTGTTGCTCACTGTTAAAAGCATCCTAACTGCTAGAAGTAGGTTACTTCATGTTTCCCCCAAGTCCATTGTATACTACTCTGTTTAGTCTTAGGATGAAGAGCAAGTTCAAAGTACCCTTGCATTCCTAGGGTCCATTCCAATGTCGAACACACAGTAGGTCAATAGTATGTGGAAGGATCACTTCACTCTACCTTCTCCACTTCAAGGTGATCTCATAGCATCTCCTATTATGTGTCTACAATGCAGTATAGAATGCTGGTAAAAAACATGGTCTTGAGTGTCAATCAGACATTTGCATTTGCATCTCATTTTTTATCTTTTTTAGCAGGAAAACTTGATATGTATATTACTTTTTGATGTTTTTTGACTCTCAGTAAAGCTGTGTCCAGACTCCAATAATTCTGATTTCAAGGGAAGATATTATTCACAAAAACAGGAAGTCTAGCAGTAAGATGATTGGTTAGTTCAGCAGTTCAGTGATCCAGTTCTTTCTGTTGTTTTCAGTCTTGTCTTCAGCAGAGCTTTTCCTGTAGCAGGCACTAGGTACTCAGGATACATTAGTGAAATAGACATAATACCCTTGCTCTTGGGGCACCTGGGGGCTCAGATAGTTAAGTGTCTGCCTTTGGCTCAGGTCATGATCCCAGGGTCCTGGGATTGAGCCCCACATCAGGCTCCCTGCTCAGCAGAGAGTCTGCTTCTTCCTCTCCCTCTGGCTCTCCCCCTGTTTGTGCTCTCTCTCACTCTCACTCTCAAATGAATAATTAAAATCTTAAACAAAACAAAACAAAACAAATGACCAAACCAAAAAAAATCCCTGCTCTTGTGGAACTTGCACTGTTGCCAGGAAGTAAAGCTATAAACAGTAAATATAATAATAATATATGCTAACATATATAAATAAAGAATATAATAATGCATAACATATATAAACATTAAATATAAATATAATAAATTATATAGTATGCTATATAATTTCTATGGAAAAAATAGAGTAGGGTTACAGGAATTGGTATTGGGTGTGGGTGGGGGATGACTTGTGGCTTTTGTCTTCACATTCATTCATCTTGTAGTATCAAGATGCTGATAGATCTAGGTCTTTTTTTTTTTAAGATTTTATTTATTTGACAGAGAGAAACACAGCTAGAGAGGGAACACAAGCAGGGGAAGTGAGAGGGAGATGCAGGCTTCCCGCAGAGCAGGGAGCCCGATGCAGGACTTGATCCAGGGACTCCAGGATCATGACCTGAGCTAAAGGCAAACATTTAACAACTGAGCCACCCAGGTGCCCTAGAGCTAGGTCTTAATCCTCATAACACCCAAATCCCAGAAGATAGAACATTTGTTTTTGTTTGGTTGTTTGCTTTAAAAAATAAGAAAAAATTCCCACAAGCTATACAGCAAAAGTAACCTTAATAGTTCTTTTGGAGATGTGTGTTCAAACTCATGTCTTAGTCAATCCCAAGGGGGATGGAAGGAATGTGCTGGAATGAGACTCTTCAGTTTTTAGTCCCTGGAACTGGAGAAAGACATCTTCAGATGTTTTCATGATTGAAAAACAACAACAGCAAAAACAACAAAAACTGATGTTCTTTGGCAAGGAATAAGTTTGTGAGCACAATGAGGAGTGACGATTGGGTATTTAACCAAATGTATCCTCTTTCGAAAATTACTCTATCTACTAAAGTCTTAGTTTCTTTTTCTTCAAGATAGAGATAATGATAGCATCAATTTAACTGGGTTGCTGAGAGAATCAAAGGAAATGATGTATATAAAGTGCTTAGTAGGGAAAGACCCAGCATATTTTGATCATTTAGTCAGTGGTAGTTATCATCATGCTCATCATTACTGTTATTATTAACAGCCATCACAACACTCACCCAGTACTTTCAGATGTGTATTCATTACCATGCATTACTATAAAAGGGGAAGCTCTGGGACTAAGTGGCATGTTAAGTACATATAATAGTCCTTTGTGATAGAATCTCAGATCTGCACATTAACCTCACAGCTGTAACACTATTAATTAAATTCTGTCCCTTAACATGTAAATAGCTTTTTGGAATACATTCACAGATTCTCCTGGTGTCTCTATGGCTCCCTTTAGGAGTGCTTTGAGCATCTTTGGAAGTCTCCAAGGCTGTTTTTCATGCTATACTTTAAGATCAACAAGGGCACAATTAACTTATTGCTGCTTCTTTGGAAATTACATGACGTGGATCATTTTCCTTCCAAGTAATAGCGACAGCATATAAGTATGAAATCACATTTCATCTGGCACATTTAAGACACAAAGAAATATAGTGAAAATTGTAGATTTTCCGAAGGAATTAGCCTGACTTTGTAGTGACATATTGATGATTGCTAAGATTATTGGTTAATTTTCCTATTATTTATTTTTCTTTCAAGGTGTGGAATTTTTACCTTAGTGATTCTAGACAGTTTCCAATGTGTCAGATTCTTAAAGCATTCAGCATATGTATAATTATGCCTAAAAACATTGTACACAGAAACAGACTAATGTGATGATGTTGTATGAGATGTATCCTATGTTAATCATGAACTTTGATCAAAAGCCTTCTAAGAGCAAAAACAGGAGCGATGGGGGATATTTACTGATTGTCTACTCTGTACACATTACATTACATTTATGTTTTTTACTTTAGTCTTACAGCAACCCTTCGAGGTAAACATCATATTTGTTATTCTACAAGGGACTACAACTCTTAAAGAATCTAAGATGCCAAGAAAATGCCAGAGAATCTAGGTAAGATGCCAATTTACAGATAAAGCTGGGCTTTATCATCAGGTCTCAACAACCAAATTTGGGCCTAATACAACACAACACCATCCATACAGATTTAGCCCAAATATGGTATATTTTAGCAAATACAGGTTTCTGATTGGGTACTTGCTTTCTTTTGTTACGTACAATGTTTGTGATCGTTTTATATAGCAACTTATTTGTTAACATTTTAATTCTTTAAGAAAGACTCTTTTAAAGTGGCAACAACAGAACCTTATCTTCCTTTTTTTAACTTGATAACATTACCCATAAAGGCTTTCTTTTCCATGAAATGCTTCACCTGTACATTTCAAGTACAAATCCGGTCAGGGTCAATGACATAATTTTTCTTTTTCAAGTCATGCCTAGTGTAATTTACGTGATTCCTCTGAATGTGGCTGGGAAAGCATTTTGTCAACAACTGTTAAAAGCTAAACTGAGGCACATTAAAATTTTTAACACTTTAGTTGAGCATACATTAATTTGAGCCAGGCAGTGACAAACAGAAGTACTCAGGAGTGATTCACTGACAAGAACGGGGGGAGAGATTTTTATAGAACAGACAAGGGAACAAAACAAGAAAATTATTTGATTATCTATAGCTTAAGCCATTGCTTTATTTGGGAAAGTTCAGTTGGATGTTTGTGATTGGTTGTTCTTAAGTTTCATTTTCTCAGATTCAAGTGCATAGACTCTGGCTTAGTTTCGGTTTATTCAGGTAGGCTACCAAGGCATTAAAGACACCTCAGTCTAATGGCTTCCCTGTTGTACTATGTTAACCCAACACATTTCTAAATAAATACAGGTCAAGAAATCTAAAGAAAAATTAAAAGATACCCTGAACAAATTAAAAATAAAACATGGAAATTTGTGGGCTAAAGCAAAATAGTAGTGCTTAGAAGGACATTTATAGCACTGAATGCATACATGGGAAAAGAGGAAAGATCTAAAACCAGTAATCTAATCTTCTCTGCCTTAGGATGCCAGAGAAAGAAGAGTAGACAAAAGTTAAAGCAAATAGAAGAAAGGAAATAAGAATTTTAACATAAGAATACAACATGAGTCAATGAAATTGAAAATAAGGAAACAATAGAGAAAAATCAATGAAACCAAAAGCTGGCACTTTGGAAAGATTCATACAATTGATCAATTCCTTGTCAGGTTTAAAAAGAAAAAAGGGAGAGAACACAAATTATCTGCTATTATCTTGTCATCCTTCTTAGGCTTTCAAGCCCCACCTCATGTATCACTACCACCTCCTCCAAGAGAGCCCACAGTCCAGCTCCTGCCTCCCTAATTTGGATAATTAACTACTATATAGAGAGTAGAGACTCTGTATTTTGTATTCTTTTTTATTTCCCCAGAACTAGCACAGTATAATAGGTCCCTAATTGAATAAATGAAAACCTCCAGTTATTGATTCCTGTGGCAGAATAAAACCTGTAAAATCTTCCTGCCCTGATCCCTTCTGCCTAGGGAAGGAAGAGGAAGGAGAGGGGGGAAGAAGAAGGAATGGTGTGAGAACATTTGGTCCTGTAGGTGGGCCAGGAAAGAGGACTGTAGCCTACCTTTTTCACTTCATCCAGCTGACAAATCTTATCAGCTATCTTCTCTGATCACAATATTGGGCCAATAATAAAATTTCAGCAACAAACAATATAGTTTAGGAAATAGTGCAAAGGATGGATGGTGGGGGAGGGGAGGTAAGAGCTGATGCCAAATAGCAAATCACAGCCAATGAAAGAAATGACAGGGACGCCTGCGTGGCTCAGTGGGTTAAGCCTCTGCCTTCAGCTCAGGTCATAATCTCAGAGTCCTGGGATCAAGGCCTGCATCAGGCTCTCTGCTCAGCAGGGAGCCTGCTTCCTCTTCTCTCTCTCTCTCTCTCTGCCTGCCTCTCTGCCTACTTGTGATCTCTCTCTCTGTCAAATAAATAACTAAAATCTTAAAAAAAAAAGAAAGAAATGACAGAAGCAAAAATCAAAGGAGGAGTTGTGTAACAATTGTGAAGGGCTGGTGTTTAGAGGGCAAAAGCAATAGGACTTAAAAAGAACAATACTATCACGTACATTCTCTGTGCAATAGAAGCAATTGGCCATCTGGCACTTAGTGACTCAGCAGAGTACCTGCATCATTAAATAAAAAGCCACTGATAAGTAAAGTACTCTATGTTCCTAGTACAGACTACAAGAGTCCCAATTCAATAATAGTTTTATATTCTGAAAGGCATCATCATGCTGGCAACTCCAACACCAAGGGACACATCTTTAGGAGACTGTGCAGAAGACTACAAAGGATAGCTTTGGCAGAATTAAAAATAATGCAGAGTTTGCTTGCTCCAGGAAATAGCGGATATCAAAGTCCCCAGTGTGTCCCATGGCAGGCATTTTATGCCCAGAGACTATTCTGGGGTCCCAGTTATCTTTACTAATGTGATTTGGTATAAAATAATGTCTATTTTGAGTTTTAGAGCTGAAAATTTTTGCCTTTGGAGAATGATTTATAGCTTTATTTTTTAGAGATAAGGATAAGTTTAAATCAGAACTAAACACAGCCATGCTTTGGGAAGAAAAAAAAATTCTATAAAACTATGACTTGCAGAGCAAAACACTCAGTAATTCTGAGTATAATATGTTTAAATAATTATACTGAGAATTTTATTCACATTTACCTATAGAACTTGCTATTTTGGATAATATTTCTTTTTTTCTTATACCGGTAATCTAAATACCATCTTTAGGGAAGGTAAAATTAAGTATACTAGTACTTGATTAGATTGTGGCTCACAGTGTATAAGGGGTATGTCATTCATGTTTGAAAGAATATGGAGTTTTTGTGTTTCTTCCCCTCCAACTTAACTTAATGATTTGCAGAAATGTTCTATGATATATAGGATGACATTTATTATGGCTGTGTCAGAAATAAATTCACTATATGTACTTATAATTTACTAAATTAATTATAATTTTAATGACCTTACTGTTTTTAATTTTCAAACAAGAATGATTTTAAATGAGTTACAGGGGTTTTGCATTTATTATTTACATTCCGATCAACACTATATTCTTTTCCCTATTGCAAGGCCAAAAATCCATCCCCTGATTCTGGTCAGACTCCATTCTAGCCCTTAAGACTTCCGTCTGAGACCCCAGACACCATGGAGTGGAGGCAAACTCTGATTTCGGATATGTTGTCAGACAAAGTGTACCAATTTATGCTTGGTGTCCTATTGTTTTGTTCTCACTGCACAATATTCAACATGGGAAAGCCATTGCTATCCTCCTTGCGGACCATCTTTTCTCAACATAATTTAGTATTTGAGTTCTAGATTAATAATTCTATAGTAACATGTCAAAGCAAATGGGAAATTATTCCATTCACCCTCTTATAACAATTTAGTAGTTTCAATGAAAAGTCATGATAAAAATAAGACATCTCCAATCACTATGTGTTAAGAACTATACTGATTGTTTCTAAGCTAACCCATAAGCAACTGATGTGGGAAACAAAGGCAGAAGAAAAATTATTAAATTTCTTTATTATTTACAGCCACTGACAAGTCCTTGAAACAGGCAGAGTGACATTCCTCTAGGGACTCAGCTGTCTCAACATTAGATATTAATACTTTGCTAATGGAAAAAGGCAATCCTAGTCCAAACTGCCCCCCTCCAGGATCCTGCAAAGTCCTTTGGAAACTCTTCTTTTATCTCTAAATACCCCAAGATATGTGTGGCAATTTTCCCCCAAGCATATGGCCCACCAATATACATCTGAAGGGTCTCATGACTAAGGTTTTACTAGACAGTTTAATAAATGACTTTTTTCCAATAATAGCTAGCCCCCTCAAAGTCCAGGAAACCTTACTTCCAAATTCCTTAGAGACCTACACCATCCCTAAACCCCGACCTCCCCAACTTGAAAGTATATAATGGGCCACTCCTCATGACCCCGGTGCAGCTTTCTGCCCACAGGTCCTATCCCTATGCTTAAAAACAAAACAAAACAAAACAAAACAAAACAAAACAAAACACACACACACAAAAAAAACCCTACCTTTTTGCACCAAAGATGCCTCAAGAATTCTTTTTGGGCCATTGGTTTTGAAATCGGATGTCTTTCCGACATCAGCAACTACGATATGTAAAAAGTTACCACTGATAGAAACCAGTGGGGGAAAACATCAGGGAAACCAAAGATATTCCCTAAGCTCTTCCAGAGAGTTGCTATTCACTTGTCAACCTTCCTTCCCACCCCCTAGCCTTGAAAATAGGCAGGCCGTGATTGCCGTGACAAGGAGAATGGGACAGAATTGGTGCTTTGGGAACTCTGGGCTAGGTCATCAGTTGCATGACGTTCACCTGGCTCCTCTAATCATTAGGTGTTCTCCCTTGGACCAATCCAAGTGTTGTGAACAAATCGATGCCATCGGTGAAACTTCTTATAGGAATTCTGATTGACAGCAACACCAGCTAAGGTCTCAGGCAGCAGCCTGCATTAACTGCCAGACTTGTGTGTGAGGAAGCCATTACATGCCCTGTTTTCTAGCCTTTGAGACTTCCAGCTGAGACCCCAGACATCATGGAGCAGAGGTAAGCCATCCTCAAGGACCTGACTGAATGTCTCACCACCAAATTTGTGAGCATAATAAATGGTTGCTTAAGACACTAAATTCCACAATCTTGGTAAATGGAATAGCTAGTGAGATCTGCATATTAAATTTCATATTATGGTATCATAATAGATGTTGGTTACCAATTTCATATACTATTTTACGCAACTTTCCTCAGAATGTTCCAAGGATATTGTGAAAATTATGATTTTGAGTATAAAATAGATGTTAAAGCTATACAGAGAAATATATGCTTAAGTTTTTGTCCATAATAGCAAAACTGGAAAAGACTTATGGTTTAAATTTACTACTATGCTTGATTAAAAAATTGTTTTATTATACTTTCTGAACAATAACTTCAGGCTTACAACAACAGAGATAATGCTATGTGGAGGAAATTATTTTACTTATTGTCTCCCTATGTGCAAATACACACTTTCTTTTTTTTCTCAAAAGAATGATAAGAATTAACCACTTATTAAAAATAAACCTTACTTATTACTTACTATGTCCTCAAGCCCTACAGCAAATAAAAACAGTCCCTTTGAAGCACATTTTGTTGAGACCTAATCATAAGAAAATTTTTCTTAAATACAACTATTTAGAAACAATCAAATTAAAATTACAGAAAAGTAAGAGTGTTCAGGTATGTTAGTATTAATCCATTTTAATTATCTATGTAATATTGTTAAGCAGTTATGAAATATACTAAAATATGCATTCATATAACTTATGATGATGCAACTGAATTTGATCAAGTTCAAAAGTTATCAGTGAGATTATTACATATAAATGAGTTTTACATTCTCTGTCTATCATTTTTACAATCCCACTTCCCATATTAGCATACCATCTGGCAAATTTCACTCCCTTCCCTCCTAGATTTACACTGATGATATAATAATTCCCCAAAATGAACCAATGATTAGCTATGCTAGTAGCACTAGAAGCAACAGATTAGAAGGGAAAATGGTACCGGAAGTATATTGGTAGGTATGCATAGCAGGTGTTTGGATTGAATAGCTTTAATTCCTTTTGTCAAAAAGAAACGTCCTTCATCCAGTAAGCTGAATTTATCTTGGTTAAGATTCACCTTCAGCAAGCTGTGGAGGAGAAGAGAACAGAGCAAATGCCTGAAGACAACCACACCAGAACCACATGCATTCCACGGGTATCTCCCGATTATTAAGTGACTTGTCACCCTCTCCTGTCTCCACATTGTGAACGATGTACAAAAATTACTCAAAAGAAAATGATCAGTGTAATGTAAATAAAAGGGCAGCCTTTTGATTTTCTCTTTGTCTTTACTTATGACTCTAATTAGTTCCTAAGAACTGTCTCTGAAAAAGCAGCCAGTTGCTTCTTGACCCATGTGTGCAATGAAGGTATAAAATGAAGGCTGTGTTCAGAGGGGGAAAAAAAAGAAGATCCCCGAAGAGCAGCTGCAGGCGATACAGTCTGAAAAGCAACATTATTTTAAAGCTGTCATGTAGGACAAATGTTCAAGGTAAAATTTTCAAACAGATAAAAACACAATTTCCTATTTTGTCAGAAAATGCATGGGTAACATTCCATTTTATGATACTAGACAAAAAGTATATAATGAAAGAGACTAAATAATGACACCTATTTGAGGATGCGCATTCTTTACTGAAGAAAACTATTATCTATCATCTATCTATCTATCTATCTATCTATCTATCTATCATCCATCAATCTATTCCATGAATACTTCAAAAATACACTTGAGGTGGCTTGAAATAAAAGCACAAATGAAAGGTGACCTAAAATAATTCATGCACAATAAGAGATAAAACAACAGGAAATGAAAAGAGCAAGTAATATCAAGAAGCAGCCTAGTGGAAGAAAACCTATAATAATACATATTATCAAACCTATTAAAAGCAGATTTGGGTGCCATACTTTAAGAAGCAAACTACCACTAACAAAAAGCAAGCAAACAAACTACTTTTTAAATCCTTTGGGCCATTTAGTCATGTAATTTTCCAGGAAAGGTATGTCTACCTTTCAAAACTTGTCTAAAGGCATCATTTTATTATATATATGTATATATCCCTATTTCTTTGTTAGCTCAGAAAAAGTTTCAAATTTATATTGAAAATATTTTTGTCAATTGGTTTTAATAAAAATGGGGCTAATCAGTAACCTTACTATCAAAACTAATGAGTTTATCAGCTAATTACATAGTATTAGTGAATACTGATTTCTTGTTCAATAAATTTCATAGCAACAAATATTTATAATAAACATATATTTCCAAACTGATATAACATATTTTTCCACCAGAAAAATACAGAATATAATAAGATCATAGACTTAGATAAAATTTTGCAAATTTAAAACTATTAAGCCCACATCATTACTAGGTAAGTGTGTGTGTGTGTGTGTGTGTGTACACACATACACAGATGCATGCATGCACACACATAAGGGCGTACATACTGTTCTCTGAAGAAACTCAATGAACTGCATGGTGAGAATTATAGTGAGTAGTGTGGATGGTAGCATCCTAGAAAACTCTCAATGTTCAAATATTTGAGTCCCCCACACACACTAGGTACCAGAGTCTTGCACACTCAGTTCCAAGCCAAATGTGCCAAGTGACAGTCTGCCCACATGAACTACATTTGCAGGCTGTTTCTTAAGTGCCATATTACATAGTGATGAACAAATAATGAAAGTTCACTTGTAAATAGAGAAAGCCTGGAGCACTGCAGAATAAGACCAAGTACACAGAGAGAAAACTAGACCTGGAGAAAGCAAAGACGTCATAGAAAGTCATTTTAATAGGATGACTATATCTTCAGAGAATGCTAGAAAGATTTTAGGCTCGTAAGAATAATAGAGTGGTAAGAAAAATGGAGAATTAGAGACTATAAAGGACTCTTGGGCACTAGAAATATTATGAAATAAACATTTTAAACATTTGGGAGTTATTACTTTGTGAATTTTCCTGAACACAAATGGACAACAATTAAAATTTTAAGATAACTGATGAAAACCATAAAATAAACAATCAATTTTCTGCTAATAGAAATTATTGGTTTATGATATTTAGAATCAAACTACAGAAAAATCATGAAAAATGTCATTAGAGTTGTAGATTGGAATGTAAGCATAAGAATATCCAACAGTATCTCAGTATATTACTAAGTGCATTACACAAAAGGCAAGAGGGGCTGGAAGTTCTGTGTGGCAAAAAGAAGGTGTTTTTTTAACCTCTTTTTACAACGTCGGGCATTTTTTTTCATCTGGCATGAAAAGGAAAATCACTGTCCTAAGTGGACACAAGTTTATTTGCCAGAACACCAATCATTAAACTTATCTCTATCCATTTTCTACCTTTTTGTTTTTAATAACAGATTCAACTTATTAAGAGCTTACTATGTTTCACAGTACAAAAGATTTTATATTAGTTTCAAGTGTCCAATATAGTGATTCTCCAACTCAGTACATTACTCAGAACTCATCATAGTGTGCTCTTAATACGCTTCACCTATTTCATCCATCCTCCCCACTCACCTCCCCACTGGTAACCATCAGTTTGTTCTCTATGTTTAAGAGTCAGTTTTTGTCTTTTTTTTTTTGCTTTATTTCTTAAATTATACATATGAGTGAAATCATATGGTATCTGCCTTTCTCTGAATGACTCATTTCACTTAGTATTATACCTTCTAGATCTATTGTGTTGTTGCAAATGGTAAGATGTCATTCTTTATATGGCTGAGTAATACTCCAATGTATAAATATGCCACTTCTTTATCCACTCAACTATTGATGGACACTTGATTTGCCTCTATATCTGGCTATTGTAAATAATGTTGCAATAAACATAAGGATGCATATACTTTTTCAAGTTATTGTTTTTGTATTCTTTGGGTAAATCCAAAGTGGAAATATTAGGTCAATGGTACTTCCTTACCAAACTGGACGCCATTTATGTATTTTTGTTTTCTGATTGCTGTGGCTAGGATCCCCAGAAATGTTGAATAAAAGTAGTGAGTGTCCATCCTTGTCTTATTTCTGACCTTAGGAGAAAGCTCTGTTTTTCTCCATTGAGTATGATGTTCCCTGTGGGTTTTTCAGGTATGGCCCTTATTATGTTGAGGTATGTTCCTCTAAACTACTTTGTTGAGGTTTTTTGTTTTGTTTTTTAATCATGGGGTTGTACTTTGTCAAATGTTTTTTTCTGTATATACTGAAATGATCATATGACTTTTGTCCTTTCTCTCATTAATGTGATGTATCACAAAGATTGATTTGTGAATATTGAACCACACTTGCATCGCAGGTATAAATCCTACTTGACTGTGGTAAATAATTTTTTCAACATATTGTTGGATTTGGTATGATAATATTTTGTTGAGGATTTTTGCATGTATGTACATCAGAGCTTTGGGCCTGTATACAGTACTCTATCTTTGTTATGTATTTATCTGGCTTCAGTAACAGGGTAATGTTGGCCTAAAAGAGTGAATTTGGAAGTTTCCTTCTTCTGTTTTTGGAACTGTTTGACAAGAATAGGTATTAATTCTTTAAGTGTTCGATAAGATTCACTTGTGAAGCCATCCCTGATTTTTATAGATATACTTAATTTTACTCTTTTGTGCTTCCTACTTTTCCTACCCTGACTATGACCTTTCCTTCCCACTAAATCCCTTTAACCTTTTTTGTAAGGCTGATTTAGTGATGAATTCTTTTAACCTTTCTTTTTGTCTGAGAAACTCTTTATCTCTCCTCTTCTGAATGATAGCTTTACTAGGTAGAGTATTCTTGATTGAATAATTTTTTTCCTTTCAGCACTTTGAATATATCAAGCCACTTTCTTCTGGTCTGCAAAGTTTATCTGGAAAAAATCAGCTGATAGCATCATGAAGTTTCCCTTTTATGGAACTGTTTTCTTTTGTTGCTTTAAAAATTCTGTTTATCACTACTTTTTGCCATTTTAAGTACAGCATGTCTTGATATGGACTGCCATGTGCTGATTTTGTTGGGCACTCTCAGTGCTTCCTGAATCTGGATATCTGTTTCCTTTCCCAGATTCAGGAATTTTTCAGCTACTATTTCTTTAAATATATCTTCTACTCTCTTTCTCCATTCCTTCTGTGATCCCTATAATGTGAATGTTATTACACTTTTTGATGTCACTGAGTTCCTTAATCTATTCTCATTTCTTACTATTCTTTTTCCTTTTTGCTGTTCAGCTTGGTTGTTTTTCATTACTCTGTCTTCTAGGTTACTGATCCATTCTTCTGCTCCAGATTTCTACTATGTATTCCCTCTAGTGTATTTTTAGTTTTAGTTATTGAGTTCTTTATCTCTGATTGCTTCTTTTTTTATGTTTTCTCTCTCATTGTTGAGGGTCTCACTGAAGTCTTCCACTTTTTATCAAGTCCTGTGAATATCTTTATTACTTTAAATTCCCTATGGGGCATATTACTTATCTATGATTCATTTAGCTCACAGCAAGAGCTGTGATTTTGTCTTATTCTTTCATTGGAACATCTTCATCTGTCTCCATATTTTTTAACTCTCTGTCTGTTTCTATGTATTAGGAAAGTCATATATGTCCTCTAGCTCTTGAAAGCAGATGCCTTATGATGAAGATGTTCTACAGTACCCTGCAGTGCAATGTCCCCTCTTCATCAGATCCTG
Organism: Spilogale gracilis; assembly: GCA_004023965.1. Taxonomy (NCBI): domain Eukaryota; kingdom Metazoa; phylum Chordata; class Mammalia; order Carnivora; family Mephitidae; genus Spilogale; species Spilogale gracilis. Next base: position 11,973 of record PITA01012682.1, on the reverse strand, counting down.
GTGCTTCAGCAGTGTCTACTATGCATGTTGCACAGGCCCTACTATTGTGGCTACATCATGTGTGCCTTCAGTCCAGTCATCTGCAAGGGTTTTCTTTGCTTATTGTGGGATTAGTGGGCCTGTCTGGGCTTGCCTTGGTCTTGAGTTGGGTCCGACCAGGCTTTTGCCAGAGATGTGGTAGCACTGGGAGTATATCTGGGAGTATACCTTAGATATTTTTTAAACTGTTGTTTCCGTGTTTTATCTCAATGGGGATGTTTGTTGTGCTGTTTTTTTAGGGGCAGGGACTCAGTTTTCTATCAACCTCTGGCTCTCCCAGAACCTAGAGGCTGATTTTTAAAGTTCCAGGGGTTAAAAAAATGAATTAAAAAAAAAGTTTGAGGTGTTAAGCCTCACTAGTTGGAAGAACTCAAGAAGTTAAGTCCTTCTGGTTTTCAAAGCCCAGTGTTACAGAGATTTGTCTTCCTAGTGTCAGGAGGTGCCTGGTGTGGGGTCTGCTCCTCTCTTCTCTCCACACCTATGACATCCTTCCCTCCCACATAGTTCCAGAGATCAGTTCAGCTCACAACCATGTCTCTGCTTTTGTACCCACTTTGATGTGTCCTCTTCTCTACATTCAGCTGTGGAGTTTGTTTTGCCAGTCTTTGAGTCATCTTTTACATTATTTACTCTGATGTGGGTGTTTTCTTGGTGTATCCATGGAATGAGGTGAGCCCAGGATCCTTCTATTCTGTCATCTTCTCTGGAAGTCCCTCCCTACCCATTTTCAATACCTCTAGAGACGGATCTACTTTGCTATATAATGCTCAAGTTACACACACACACACACACACACACACACACACACACACTACACTCCTAAAAGTAATCTTTTTATTGGTCTCTGTATTGCCTAAAATGCTTAATATACTTTGCAACCCATGTTTAATAATCATCTGTTAAAATCAGTTTTATTTAGATAGATTCTGAGAAAAATTTCATATAACAGAGCATGTTCCTGGACACTTAACTATGCTGAATCTATAGAATGATCTTTGTCCAAAACAAAACTGGATAAGAGTATTCTTTTTTAAGAACTGTAGATCGTACCTTTGGAAATTCAACTTGATTGTAAGTAAAGTGAACAGTCTTTCATTCCTATCCTTCCTGTTGACTAGAGGCCAAAAGAATAAAATCATTGTAACATGAGGATCAATACAGGTCTACTCACAGCTGTGCTGACAGTCATGAATCAAACTGAAATTTAAGCATGTTGTGTAAACTCATGCTGTCTTCTCAATAACTTCTACTTAATAGGTTAGGAAATCATGTACAAAATTATTTTATAATCATTATACCATGAAGCATATAATGGAACTTAAAAGCTCTAATTGGAACTTACATTAGTTAAATGGATAATTTCCCAGGGAATTTCAAATAATAGTCGGGTTATTGATATAGCACATCTTTAGACCTGGTACATCCTTGTAGCCCACAGATGTACCCCCACAACCACTACCACCGTACTGCTTGCTGTTTCTTTCTGTGCTCTAAAATTTCCTAATACTCACTCATTCCTCAAAAGACTTTCTCTTCTTGGAGTTGATGATTCCTAACTTCTATGCATAGTCACAATATGGAACAATTTATGATCTTATATTTCAAGCTATGCTTCTCTGAATATTAATTGTGATCTGAAACTTAATAGATACAATGGCCCTTATGTCATAGATTTCATAGGGCTTTGCTACCAGTAGTGCTAGTGACTTGGAGAATCTGAGGTGGGTGAAACTCTGGAGAACATTCTATGTCAAGGGTCTACATGGATTTTTTTTTAGGTATAGAGATATTCTAAGTTGTTTAAAATTCTTTTCATACAATAGAGTGGCAGTATTAAGTTTTTCACAATTCCTATGATTTTATCTTTTTTTGCTTTGCTTTAATTATAAAAGTTATATCTCTAAAATAGGAACCCTATATCAGGTAGAACTAGATAAAGTAGATAAAGGGCAAAATAATTTAAAACATTACTTATTTTTCCTATTCTTTTATTACAGCTCCAGTGGCCTAAATGACCTTTAATTAGAACCTATGTAGTGCTTATGACTAAGGAGGGACTATGAATATATGGATAGGGCAATTTTTTTAAATATCAGATATAATGGTACAAATTGTTCTTCAAAATAGCATTACTGGTAAGTAATTATATTGGAATATTTGAGTTTCCTGTAAGTTCTCTTTACAGTTTAAGTCCATATACATTAAGGAAGTTTGATGAGCACAGCCTATTCTTGGAATTTCGCCAATAACTCATAACAAGTGTGTGAATTACATGATACTGGTAACAATTTTGGAACCTGGAGAGAAGTTACACAAAGTGTTGCAAATTTTCTCTCTATGGAAATAGGAATTGGGAATAATATATTAAAGCACTTTTCCCACAGTATTATACACTTCATTGTGAATGGACAAATTCATGGAAGCTGAAGCGATGAGAGAATACCCCTGAACGGTATCTATGTACTACAAACACACTCAGAAATGTTTTTTGCTGTGATGCTGTGCGTTGACTCAGAATTCAACCGGCAGAGTGACAATGACATTCATAGGAAACTAGTAACAACCACTTCACCAATTTTTCACTGTATCAAGGAGGAAATCAAAGTATTCAAGAATTGCCCTAATGCCTGAAATAATAGCAATACTATGGGTAAGAAATCACTTAACAAGTAAAATTTTCCACATCTGTTAATCTCAAATGACGTTAATAGAAGTATGGTTATTTCTACTGGATAGATGAGGACAAAAACAATCTGCCAATTAACAACAGAGCTAAGAATATTAATTTCATTTTTATTTTTATTTTTATTTTTTTACTGTTACTTAAATTTTTTTTCCAGTGTTCCAAGATTCATTCCCCATTCCCCACATCCAGTGCTCCATGCAATAGATGCCCTCAGTACCTACCACCAGGCTCTCCCATCCCCTCACCCCCCTCCCTCCAAGTCCCTCAGTTTGTTTCTGTGTCCAAAGTCTTTGTTGTTTCATTTCTCTCTCTGGATTACCTACTTCCCATTTACTTTCCTTCTCCTACTGTCCTCTAGGTTACCCCTTATGCATCGCAAGTAAGTGAAAACATGTGATACTTGACTTTCTCTAGTTGGCTTATTTCACTCAGCATAATCTCTTCCAGTCCAGTTCATGTTGCTACAAAAGTTGGATATTCATCCTTTCTGATGGAGGCATAGTATTCCATTGTATATATGTACCACATCTTCTTTATCCATTCATCTGTTGATGGGCACCTTGGCTCTTTCCACAGTTTGGCGATTGTGGCCATTGCTGCGATGAACATTGGTGTACATATGGCCCTTCTTTTCACTACATATGCATCTTTAGGGTAAATGCCCAGTAGTGCAATTGCAGGGTCATAAGGTAGCTCTATTTTTAATTTTTTAAGGAATCTCCACACTGTTTTTGAAAGCGGCTGCACCAGCTTACATTCCCACCAACAGTAAGAGGGTTCCCCTTTCTCTGCAGCCTCTCCAACACTTGTTGTTTCCTGACTTGTTAATTTTGGCCATTCTGACTGGTGTAAGGTGGTATCTCAGCTAAAATCCCATGAAAACAGAATAAGGGAACTAATTTAATTTTTTTTTTTTTTAAAGATTTTTTTATTTATTTTACACAGAGAAACACAGCCAGAGAGGGAACACAAGCAGGGGGAGTGAGAGAGGGAGAAGCAGGCTTCCCGCCGAGCAGGGAGCCCGATGTGGGACTCGATCCAGGGTCTCCAGGATCATGACCTGAGCCGAAGGCAGTCGCTTAACCAATTGAGCCACCCAGGCGCCCCTGAACTAATTTAATTTTTAAATATATTTTATTTCTATCCTACTACCCTAAAAACAGAGAGCAAAAAGCTCTTTGTTTAAGGAGGGTGATTTCCAAAATATGTTTCATTCCAGAGGTAGAAATAACACAGGGACCATGATGGAGCTCTTCCCAATCTATCCTCTCCTCTTCATAGTCTTAACCATTAGCACCTAGTTGGGGCAATACAAATCCCTCTATCCTTTGTAAGAGTTAATATGTCACTTACAAAAAGGAAAAAAAACCCTTACTATCTATGTAAGATTGGCCAAGAACAACTTTTGAGTTTCAGTTTCTTTGTCTAGTATATGTAATGTTAATTGTTGCAGGTAGTTATTAGGACTTGAATGCTTGTAGAACTTAGATGCTAGTTAATAAGTAAGAGGTGTTATTTGCTGCCTGCTCAATCTAGAGATTCCTCTTGGATGGTACTGGTGAACCATCATATATGACTGCAATGATCACATGACCATAATCTGAAGGGGAAAACTCAGAAAACATCTTTCCTCAGTAGGAACATACCAACCCTTGCAAAATTTATATCCCCCATCTCTCACTCAACTCCAAAAATCTATGTCTGAATTAACATTATTATCTTTTCCAGCTACAATTGCTATCAATCCTATACTAAGCTGACCAGTACTTCTTCAGCAAACCTACCTGCACCTAAGTCACTCTTACTGACAGGAGGCATTGTTTCCTGAAAATGGCATTTGATATAGCACTTTTCTGCAAAATTTATAATGTGTCAATATTAGCATTTGACATAAATAAATATAAAACTGACTCCATAAAATATAAAATTCTAACAATAGGACTTAAATGAAAGGAAAGATAAGTGCTTTTAGCATGTCACATCTCCTAATACTATACTTTTTAAAAATGTCAATATTGTAAGTCCTTACTCTTTGCCTAGAGAAAATTGCTTTCATGCCAGTAATGAAGAGAATCACTTGTGTTATGTCGAGTGATTTTTAATGATCAATAACAATACTTAGCACTTACGTAGCAGTTTTCATCTTCAAACAACTTTACTGGCATTAAACAAATTCAAGATGCTATTATTTTACCCACAAGAAAATCCATGGAATAAATTCCAGATTCCAAAATAGGAATGGTATAAGCATGTATTTCACACAAATCTAACTTTTAGGAAGTTTGTGAATATTATATCAATTGTAAACTTTATTATTTATAAAAGTAACAGATGTTTTTTTACTGTCCAGCATGTGAGAATACAAAGAAGTGTCAAGAAGAAAATAAAATCACATGAATTATTTCCAATATCATTATACATGAATAGACATTAATGCTAATATAGTTTCTTCTCATTTCTAAATGTATATGTATTGCATGTTTATGGCATGTAGATTTATTTTCATAGTGTGCATATTTTTTGTAAATGTGATCAGATTAGAATCTAGTTTGTTGCCCTCATTTTTCACTAATATGTATGAATATTTTTTAAAAAATCAAAAATGTTTCTAATTCTCATATGCATTAAAGTTGTATGAATGCATCAAAATTTACTTTGTCATTTTCTCTTAGACATCTAAGTAGTTTTCCTTTCTTTTTTGCCTCTTCTAGAGGAAAATAAGATAAACGAAATCATACAAAATGAAGCTGTTTGCATCTGGTTTCTTTCACTTAGCATATTTTCAAGATTCATCCATGTTATATAGCAGGTATCAGTACTTCATTCCTTTGTACAGTCAAATGATATTCCACTGAATGGATACACTTTATTTTATTTATTCATAAATTAATTGGTGGACAATTTGGTTTGTCTACACTTTTTGGCTGTTACAAATAACACTGCTAGGCGCACTCTTGCACAGGTTTTTGTGTGGACATAGGATTTCACTCTTGGATACATACATGGTAGTGGAGTTTCTGGGTCTGGTGGTAACTCTATCTTTAACTGTTTGAGGAGCAGCCAAATTGTTTTTCACAGACACAACCATTTTCTAAGTCAGTTAGCACCACATAAGGGTCTCATCTCCCCAATCCTTGCCAACACTTGTATTTATCTCCCCCTTCATTTATTAGAGCCATTCCAGTGGATATAAAGTGGGTTCTCTTTTTGACTTTGATTTGCATTTCCCTAATGACTAATGATGTTGGACATCTTTCCAAGTGCTTTTAGCCATTTGTTTATCTTCTTCTGAGAAATGTCTATTCAAATCCTTTGCCCATTTTTATTGGAATTGTTTCTTTTTGAGATTTAAAACAAACTATGGTAAAATACATAAAATAGACAATTTGCCTTCTTAACCATTTTAAATTAGTTAAAATTTAATTCATGGCATTAAGTACATTCAGAATGTTGTGCCATCACTACCATCTAGTTCCAGAGCCTTTTTCATGATCCCAAATGGAAATCCATACTCACTGAGTAGTTACGCCTTATTTACTCTTTCCCTACTTCTGGAATCACAGATTTATCCCTGCCTTTTGTATTTGTCTATTCTGGACACTACACATAAATGGAATCATAAAATATGTGGTGCTTAATGCGTGGCTTTTACTTAACATAATGTTTTCAAGGTTCATCCATGCCATATCATGTATCATTATTTCATTATTTACTATGACTGTATAATATTCCATTTATGGATATACCATTTTGGCTTATCCAGCCATCCCTTGATAAACATGTGTACTATTTATACCTTTGGGTTGTGAACAGTACTATCATGAACATTTGTGTACAGTTATTTGTTTGAATACCTGTTTTCAATTATTTTGGGTATTTACTTAGAAGTGGAGTTAGTGGGTTAGATGGTCATACTATCTTTAAATTGATGAGGAACAGTTTTCCACAGTAACTGCATCTTTTTGTTGAGTTTTAGGAGTTATTTATATATCCTGAATACTAGAATCTTGTTAAACACATAATTCGCAAATATTTTCTCCCATTCTGTGGGTTTTATCTTCACTTCCTTGATAGTATGCTGTGATGTGCAAGAATGAATTCTAATTCATCTATTTTGTTGTGGTGGTGATGGTTGTGGTTGCAGTTGCTTGTTCTTTTGTTAACATATGTAAGAAATCATTTCCTATTCCAAGGGTATGAAGATTTATACCTATATTTCCTTTTAAGAGTTTTCTACTTTAGTTCTTACAATTGGACATTGATCAATTTTTAATTAACTTTTTTGTATAGTGAATTAAACATTCAAATTCATATTTTTTGCAGGTGGCTATCCATTAACCCCAGCATCATTTGTTGAAAAGACTATTATTTTCCCATTAATGGGCTTGGCATCTTTGTCAAATATCATTTGGCTGTAGATGTATGGGTTTATTTCTCATTCTCAATCGTATTCTATTATTTTATTTATATGTCTAACCTTATGCAGTACCTGTTTGGTCATTGCGTTTTGTTTTTTTTTTAAGATTTTATTTATTTGACAGAGAGAAACACAGCTAGAGAGGGAACACAAGCAAGGGGAGTGAGAGAGGGAGAAGCAGGCTTCCCGCCAAGCAGGGAGCCTGATGTGGGACTCGATTCCGGGTCTCCAGGATCATGACCTGAGCCGAAGGCAGTCGCTTAACCAACTGAGCCACCCAGGCGCCCCCATTGTGGTGTTTTTGATGTAAGAAAGTACAAATCCTAAAATTTTGTTCTTTTTCCAGATTATTTTTGCTATTTGGGATCCCATGCAATTCAATATGAATATGAGGGTTGGCTTTTCAATTTCTCCTTCAAAAGTGGCCATTTGATAATTGTAGGGATTGCCCTGAATTATAGATTAGTTTGAGGAGTATTGTATTTTAACATTAAACCTTCTGACTCATGACTATGAGATCTTTCTGTTTATTTGATTTTTAAATTTCTTTCAATAATTTTTTGTAGTTTTCAGTGAACAGGTTTTACACTTCTTGGTTAAGTTTATTCCTAAGTATTTTCTTCTTTTTGATGCTATTGTAGATGGAATTAGTTTCTTCATTTTTTTCCAGATTGTTTGTTGCTAGTATACAATAATAGAATGAATTTTCATATTTTAATTTATATCTTGCAATTTTGTTGAACATGTCCATTAGCATGCTATTAGCTTCAAGAGTGTTTTTGTGAGTACTCTGTTTATAAAATCAAGCCATCTATAAATAGAAAAAATTTACTTCTTCCTTCCCAATTTTGATGCCCTTTAATTACTTTTTGTATCTAATTACCTTAATTACAATTTCTAGTTTAGTGTTGGATAGATATGATGAAAGCTGACACTGTTTGTTTGTTTTTTTTTTCCTGACCTTGGAAAGCTTTCAATTATTGGTTTTTCATAGATGTCATTTATTGGGTGGAAGAAGTTCCCTTCCATTCCTGGTTTGTTGAGTTTTTTGTATTTGTTTTTTTAAATCATAAAATGCTGTTGGATTTTGCAAATGTTTTCTCTGCATGTGTTGAGACAACCATGTTTTTTTCTCTTTATTTTAGTCACACTGATTGATGTCAGAAAAAACTTCGTTTTCCTGGGATAATTTCTCTTGATCATTGTGTAACATGTTTTTCAAAACACTAAGAGACTCAGTTTGTTAGCTTATGCTGAGGAATTTTACATCCATCCTTGTAGGAGATACTGGTATGTAATTTGCTTTTATTGTATTATTTGGATTTGATTTGCAATCAGTGTAAGGCTGGCCTCAAAAAGAATAAAAAAGTGTTTTCTATTTTTTGAAAGTATTTGAAAATTATTAACATTAATTAATCTTTAAGTGATTTCTAGGAGATTTCTGGAAAGATAGCAGAGTAAGAGGATCCTAAGCTCACCTCATCCCATGGACACAGCTAGATAACAGTCACCTGAGTGCAATTAATCCAGAAGACACCCCAAAACTGGCAGAACAGACTTTCTACTGTTAACCCTACAGAGGAGGCCACATTGAAGTGGGTAGGAGGGTTAGAGATATGCATCAGGAACCAAACTACTACTGAGACTAACTATAAATGGAAGAGACAACATAAGCATGGAGAAGGGCAAGGAGCATAACCCACATCAGTCAACCCAGACACAGGGAACCTGCACTGAGAATATGGGTCCCTGAAACATTTAGCTTTGAAAACTAGTGGGGCTTAACTTCAAAGTTCTCAAAGGAAAAAAAAAACTGCAATCAAGAATACTGTGTTCATCAAGGCTATCATTCAGAATATAAGGAGAGGTAAAGAGTTTCCCAGACAAACAAAAGTTAAAGGAATATATCACCTCTGAACCAACCATACAAGAAATGCTAAAAAGGGGTTCCTTTGAGTGGGGAAAAAAAGGGGTCATAACCAGGAGTAAGAAAATTATGAAAGCAAAGAATTTCACAGGTGAATACAGATATAATGAAAATAATATATTAATCACTTATAATGGGGGTTAAAGAACAAAAGCAGTAAAATCATTTATATCTACACATATCACAAGGGATTCACAAAATAAAAAGATGTAAGGTATGACATCATATATGTAAAAAACAGGGGGCAGAGTAAAAATTTTGTACTTTTAGAATGGATTCAAACTTAAGGGACCATCAACTTAATACAAACTGCTATATGCATAATATGAGATACATGAGCCTAATGGTCATCACAAATCAAAAACCTGTAATAGATACCCAAAAAATAAAAAGAAAGGAATCCAGGCATATCATTAAATAAGTAATCAAGCCATAGGAAAGAGAAAGAAAAGAAACAGAGAAGAACCACAAAAACAACTGTAAAACAATTCATAACATGGCAATAAATACCTATCAATAATTACTTTGAGGGACACCTGTGTGGTTCAGTTGGTTAAGTGTCTGCCTTTGGGGGTTGTGGGATTAAGCCCTGTGTAGGAAAGGATAAAAACTATATGACCAACTCAACAGATGTAGGAGAAGCATATGACAAAGAGCAACGTCTGTTCATGATAAAAACGCAACATAGTAGATGTAGACAGAACATACCCCACATAATGAAGGCCATATATGAAATAAGGACAGTTATCATCTTAGCCAAAAGATTAAAAACTGAGAGCTTTTCCTCTAACATAAAGAACAAGACAAGGATGTTCATTCTTACCACTTTTATTTAATATGGTATTGGAAGTCCTAGCCACAGCAATGAGACAAGGAAAAAAAGGTATCCATTTAATTTGTAAGAGAGACATAAAACACATCATTTTTAGATACTGTATGTGGAAAACTCTAAAGATTACACCATAAAAGTACTAGAACTGATAAATTAAATCAGAAAGTCATAGGATATAAAACTAATATACAAAAATATTTTGCATTTCTATACATTAATAATTAAGTAGCAGAAAGATAAATTAAAAAAAAAATCCCATTTACAACTGCACCAAAAGAAATAAAACACTTAGGAAGAGACTTCACTAGGGTGGTGAAAGATCTGTAGTCTCAAAACTATAAAGCAATGATTAAATAAACTGAAGATGACACAAACAAATGGAAAGATATTCCATGCTTGTGGATTGAAACAATACCAATATTGTTAAAGTGCCCATACTATCCAAGGAAGTCTATAGATTTAAAAAAATCCCTGTGAAAATACCAACATTTTTTAGGAAAATACCAACATTTTAGGAAATAATCCTAAAATTTGTATGGAACCACAAAATACCTTGAATAGTCAAACCAGCCTTAAAAGAAAAAGAACAAAACTGGAGGTACCACAATCCAAGATTTTAAGATATACTATAAAGCTGTAGTAATCAAAACATTATGGTACTGGGACAAAAGTAGAAACCTAGATCAGTGGTACAGAATGAACCCACACTTGTATAGTTAATTAATCTTTATAAAGGAAGCAAGACTATACAATGGGAAAAGGTCCCTTCAACAAACAGTGCTAGGAACACTGGACAGCTATATGCAAAAGAATGAAACTGGACTACTTTCTTAAACCATACACAAAAATAAATTCAAAGTGGATCAAGCACCTAAACATGAGACCTGAAACCATAAAATCCCAGAATTAAACAGAGACAGTAATTTCTTCAACATAGGTCATTGAAGTAATTTCAGAGGGACACCTGGGTGGCTCAGTTGGTTAAGCATCCAACTTTCCATCACAGTGTAGGTCTTCATCTATAGGGTTCTGAGTTCAAGCCCCATAGAAAGAAAGAAACATTTTTTATATATCTCCTGAGGCAAGGGAAAGAAAAGCAAAATTAAACTATTGTGACTACAGAAAAATAAAAAGCTTTTAAAACAAAAAAGAAACCAATGAAACAAAAATGTGACCTACTGAATGGGAGAAAATAAAAAAATAATATCCAAAATATATAAAAATATTATAGAACTCAGTATCAAAAACTCCAAATAATCCAATTAAAAATGGGCAAAGGACATGAATAGACACAGTTCCAGAGAAGACATGCAGATGGACAAGAGACAGATGAAAGATGCTCAACATCACTAATCATCAGGAAAATGCAAATTAAAACAATGAGGCATCATCTTATACCTGTAAGAATGGTTAAAATCAAAAACATAAAAAATAAGAAGTGTTGATGAGGATGTGGAGGAAAAGGAATCCTCATGTGCTGCTGGTGGGAATGGAAATTGGTGCAGCTACTATGGAAAATAGTATGGAGGTTCTTTAAAAAATTAAAAATAGAATTGTCATATGAATGATTAATTCTACTCCTGAGTACATATGCAAAGACAATGAAAACACAATTCAAAAGGATATATTCACCCCTGTGTTTACTGCAGTATTTATAATCACCAAAATATGGGAGCAACACAAGTGTCCTTCCATAGATGAATGGATAAAGAAGGTGTGGTATATATACTGTGGAATATTACTGAGTTGTAAAAAAGAATGAAATCTTGCCATTCACAGCAACATGGATGATCTCAGAGGTTCTAATGCTAAGTGAGATATGTCAGACAGAGGAAGCCAAGTACCATATGGTTTCACTCATATATATAATTTAAGAAACAAAACATGAACAAAGAGAAAAAGAAACAAGCAAAAAATACAGACTGTTAAATAAAAAGAATCAACTATTGGTTGCCAGAGAAGAAGTGATTGGAGAGGTTGGGAAAACAAATAAAGGGGATTAAGAATATATTTGTCTTGATAAGCACTGAGAAATGTATAGAATTGTTTAATCATTATATTGCACACCCCAA
>PITA01012681.1:0-60834 GCA_004023965.1 Spilogale gracilis | reverse complement strand
ACCCACCTCCCTCCATCACCCCTCAGTTTGTTCTCTATTGGTAAGGGTCTTTTATGGTTTGCTTCCCTCCCTCTCTTTTTTCTTTTCCCATTTGTTCATCTGTTTTGTTTCCTAAATTCCACATATGAGTAAAATAAAATATTTTACTTTCTCTGACTCATTTTGGTTAACATAATACACTCTAGTTCCATCCATGTCATTGCAAATGACAAGATTTCATTCTTTTTGATGGCCGAGCAATATTCCATCCTATACATACCACATCTTCTTTATCCATTCACCAGCTGAGGGACACATTGGTGTCTAATGAGTGATGGACACTTGTACACACACACACACACACACACACTCACTCACATCTTTTTTTTTTTTTAAGATTTTATTTATTTGACAGAGAGAAACACAGCCAGAGAGGGAACACAAGCAGGGGGAGTGAGAGAGGGAGAAGCAGGCTTCCCATCTAGCAGGGAGCCCAACGTGGGACTTGATCCTGGGTCTCCGGGATCATGACCTGAGCCGAAGACAGTCGCTTAACCAACTGAGCCACCCAGGTGCCCCCATGCACCTCTTTGAATCTGTATTTTTGCATTTTTAGGGTAAATAACCAGTAGTGCAATTGCTGGGTCATAGGGTAGTCCTATTTTTAACTATTTTTAAAAAAGATTTTATTTATAGGTAGTCCTATTTTTAACTATTTTTAAAAAAGATTTTAAACACAGCAGGGGAAGTGAGTAGGCTTCCCGCTGTGCAGGGAGCCTGATGCGGAGCTTGATCCCCAGTCTTTGGGATTATGACCTGAGCCAAAGGCAGTTGCTTAGCCAACTGAGCCACCCAGGCCGCCCCTATTTTTAACTTTTTGAGGAACCTTCACATGATTCTCTGGAGTGGCTGCTCCGCTTGCATTCCTACCAGCAGTGCAAGAAGGTTCTCCTTTTTCTGCATCCTCACCAACACCTGTTTTTTAATTTTTATTTAATTTTTATTTTTTTTTTGACAGAGAAAGAGATCACAAGTAGGCAGAGAGGCAGGCAAAGAGAGAGGAGGAAGCAGGCTCCCTGCTGTTTAGAGAGCCCGACTCGGGCCTCGATCCCAGGACCCTGAGATCATGACCTGAGCCGAAGGCAGAGGCTTTAACCCACTGAGCCACACAGGTGCCTTCACCAACACCTGCTGTTTCTTGTGTTGTTAATTTTAGCTCTTCTGACAGTTGTGAGGTGATATCTCATTGCACTTTTGATTTGTATTTCCCTGATGATGAGTGATGCTGAGCATCTTTCCATGTGTCTTTAAGCCATTTGGATGTCTTCAGAAAAGTCTTCTGCCCATTTCTTAACTGGATTATTTTTTTGGGGGGGTGTTGAGTTTGATAGGTTATGTATAGATGTTGGGGGGCGCCTGGGTGGCTCAGTTGGTTAAGCGACTGCCTTTGGCTCAGGTCATGGTCCCGGAGACCCGGGATCGAGCCCCGCATTGGGCTCCCTGCTCGGCGGGAAGCCTGCTTCTCCCTCTCTCACTCCCCCTGCTTGTGTTCCCTCTCTAGCTGTGTTTCTCTCTGTCAAATAAATAAAATCTTAAAAAAAAAAAATAGATGTTGGATACTAACCCTTCATCAGATATGTCCTTTTTGAATATCTTCTCCCACTCCATATGTTGCCTTTTAGTTTTGTTGAGGACAGAGTGGAGAGGAGACCCTTCAGGCTTCAGTGGAAGCAGAAAGGACAAAGGCCCTGAGGCAGGCTCAGACCAGGAGTGTTGGCAGTGAAGCTGTAGGAAGATAGGCACACAGGTGATGAGATGAGAGAAGAGCCTGGAGGCATGGCAGAGAGGGCTTGTGGGTCAGGGCGCCATGGGAACCTGAGGGGCAAAGGCAGGACAGTGAAGGGTGGGGAGCTAGGGTAGATACCAGGGGGCTGTGGCAACAGGGGTCTGGTCTGCAGGGCTCTACATGCAGCATCTCCTGTCCTGGTCACCAAGGAGCACCATCGTAATTAAGCAGATGCATAACTGTGTGAGGCACCTGTGCTTTTTGAGCCCATCAACTAGGGATGTTTGTTGTTCATTCAGGTTCATATCAAGTGACATGCTATATTTCCCACAGCGGGACTCCTGCTGTCCCCCTGCCTGGGGCTCCCCCACCCCCTCACCTTGCTTTCCCCTCCCACATGCATGTATCAGTGCTCCACGCAATTATGTAGCACTGTCACAGTCAGTCTCTGTGTCACTGTGGCTAGGCTGTAGCACCCAGTTATTCAGTCAAACACTCACCTGGCATGACTATGAAGGTACTTTGTAGCTGTGGGAATGTCTGCAGTCAGTTTACTTGAAGGAAGGTGATTGCTCGCTGCGGCTTGGGTGGGCCTCATCTAATCAGTTGAAAGGCCCTCTATAGCAAAACCGAACTTTCTCAATGGAAGAAGAAATTCTGCCTCAAGACTGCAGCCTCAGTCCTGGTTGGAGTTTCTAGCTGGCCAGCCTGCCCTACAGATTTCAGACTTGGCCATTCAGCCTAATCACATGAACCAGTTCCTTGAAATAAATCTCTTTATATCCGTATCCATGCACACATAATCCACACACACATAATTCCCACTGGTTGTGTTCGTCTGGGGAACCCTGGCAGATGTGGTAGCTCCCTCTTTGTTTATCATCCCCCTCCCTCTGGATGCAGGTAAGTGCAAGGACTTGCCTGTTTTCTCCATAGCTGTGTCCCCCAGAGTGATAGTCGGTCAGTTGGTACTGCCTAATGGATGGTTCTTCATGCTTCTTGTTTATTTGTGTGGTTGTTGGATCAGTTTGAAAACCAAGAGAGAAAGAAAAAGAAGAGAGAAGGAAAAAAGAAGGACACTAGTCTTTTTTTTAAAAAAAAGATTTTATTTATTTATTTGACATAGAGAGCACAAGTAGGCAGAGAGGCAGGCAGAGAGAGAGGAGGAAGCAGGCTCCCCGCTGAGCAGAGAGCCTGATGTGGGCCTCGATCCCAGGACCCTAAGATCATGACCTGAGCCGAAGGCAGAGGCTGAGCCACCCACTGAGCCACCCAGGCGCCCCAAGCACCCTAGTCTTATCTGAGCTGGGCATTTCCTTGCGGGGCCCTGGGGCTCGGGGTCCTGCTGTGGAGTGGGTGTCCGTCTGCAGCCGGGGTAGGGCGGTGGCCATGAAGAAAGGCTGCAAATTTAAACTCAAGTTCAGACTCTCCTAGCAACGGGCATGCCAAGCACCAAACCTGTGCTGTGCCACTGGGGCAGCGTGTATTGCCCCGGGAACAGTGCCTCCTGCTTCCAGCACAGTTGGAAGTAACTGTGGTGCCATTAGCAGGGCTGAACCAGGTGGTGGTTGCCCTTTGTTTCCTGAGTTCCTGTCTTTAAGCAAGGTGTGCAAGGAGCCAGGCTTAAGCCCTGATTTTTGTTTGCTTCGGAAGTAGAGGCTAGTGCAAAGCCTCTTGCTTCAGAATACTTCCCAAAAAGGTTTGCAACGAGGGACAGAGTCCATAGGAGCTGACAAAACAACAGATTCTCCTACTGTCTGGCTCTCAGCCTTGACAGGCCGACTGCATCAGAGCAAAAGTGTGGGACTGGGGAATGAAAAGGATCAAGCTGGCATTGGTTGGGGCTGGCAGGCATTTGGGTTTCCAGATTTCGTGTGTGCTTCATTACATTCACAGACCATCGTGACCTTGTCCTCTGTGGTGTTGCGAGGCTGGGGTATAGGAGAGTAGGAGGGCCAAGATTGCCCTTTCGGGGCACTGCCCCCAGCAGCTAACTACCCTTTGCTACTACTTGTACTTTGCAAAAGAGGAAGCTGTGATGCAGGAGGGCTGTGCAGTCCATGTTAGTGGCAGAGCTGAGAGCGGGGCCCCGCTCTGTCCCATTCCCAAAGCACCTTCTTTCTCCTACATCTGCCGCCCAGGTCAGATGGGACCTCACAGGCTATGGGCTTGGAGGGGAAACCCGTGGAACATTGTTTTGGGTCTATTTTCTAAGAAGATGCCCTTAAGAACAGAAATTCAAGTTCCCTCCTAGAGAATCCTCTGCTTCAGAAGGAATAGGTCATGGAAAAACTGCTGTGTTCCTCGAACTGATTTTATTTTTCTCCTGGTCACGTGGAAAGACTATTCCTGAGTTCCCACTACAGTAAGGTGGTGTCATGGGACCGAGTTTCTGGCCAATGGAAGGGGCTAAGGGGACAGACACCCCTGCCCAGCATGGTCCTAAAACCTGCATGTGATCCTCGATATGCTTTCTTCTCACCTTCTGGCTGGATGCAGAAGAGCCAAGTGGAACCCCAAGGCCCAGGAAGCTGGGCAGAGCCCCTAGGAAGGATCCTGGTTTTCTGAATGATTTCATGAAGCAGAACATCCCCTCCCCTTGACATACCAGATCATAAGTGAAAAACAAGCCTGGGTTGTGTTGAGCCCGTGGCTTTGGAGGCTGGGACAGCAGCCAGGCTTTGTGATTAGTACAGAGTGTATAGGAGGGTAAGTGGTAAGATCATTTTTGTTGGGGGCACCTGGCTGGCTCAGTCAGTGGATCATGTAAATCCTGATCTTAGGGTTCCTGATCTTGATCTTGATCTGATCAAGTGATCCTGATCTTGTGAATTTGAGCCCCACATTTGGTGTAGACATTACTGAAAAATAAAATCTTTAAAAAATGATCATTTTTGTTGGAGGAGGAGAGAGAGTGATGTTTGGCAGTAGTGTTTCATGAGCAGGTGGGGGGGTAAGTTTTAATGAGCCCACCTCGGCTGTGTGCGTGTATGTGTGTAATTTGCAGTGAGCACCCTCTGGTGGACCCTTCTGAGCTAATTAACGATAATTACAATAATAGTAATAAAAATAATAGCAATATAATTATAATAATAAAAGTTTATATCTTTATCGCATACTCACTTTTCCAAGTGCTTTACATGATTATCTAGTTTAATCTTTGCAACATTCCAGTGACGTAAGAACTATTACTGTTTTCTCCATTTTACAGGTGAGGAAACTGAGGCCAACAGAGATACAGAACTTTGCCCAGTGTCAGCAAGAAGGAAGCGGCAGAGTTAGGACTGGAGGGAAGGTATGCTGCTGATCAAGCCCATCTCTCACCCTCTCTGTCTAGGCTGTCTCTCTCTCTGGAATGTGCCCTAACCCTTCTTACTGAGGATGAGGGGTTCTGCTTTCCTACTTCATTATCAAAAACAAAGACAGACGTAATTTAGGTGGCTTAAGTCTCCCAGGTTGGTAAGGAAGCTATGCCATTTATCTTGTCTGAGCTGGTGCGACATTCCTGGAAACATGCCAGAGGGCACGGCGGGGTGTGGGGGGACACTGGGGTGGCAGGGAGGAGGACGGCCTGGAGCGGGGGGTGGCCAGCCTGGATTCATTGTAGGTTTAAGGCAAGGCTCTTGGGTGGCCCTGTGCTCCGGCAGAGGGGGCCAGCGGGGCTGGACACGAGCTCCTCTGAGCCCAGTACTTCCCTAGAGGCCGCCGGCTTGGCCGCAGAGCAGGCTCTTGGTGGGAGGACCGTGGCTGTTCTTTCTTTCTTTCTTTCTTTCTTTCTTTCTTTCTTTCTTCCTTCCTTCCTTCCTTCCTTCCTTTCTTTCTTTCTTTCTTCCTTTCTTTCTTTCAAGATTTTATTTATTTGACAGAGAGAAACACAGCCTGAGAGGGAACACAAGCAGAGGGAGTGAGAGAGGGAGAAGCAGGCCTCCCGCCGAGCAGGGAGCCGGATGTGGGACTCGATCCCGGGTCTCCGGGATCATGACCTGAGCTGAAGGCAGTCGCTTAACCAACTGAGCCACCCAGGCGTCCCAATGGCTGCCCTTTCTGTACGGTGTCCTAAGACACAGGACCAGTCTGAAGGCAGGATGTGCAGCCTCCACATCTTTATATCTTACACAAGAGTAGTGCTCAACGTTTGTTTAATCTATGTCAGGAATACTCATAAAAGGCCTCTTGTATGCCGGGAGGTGCCAGGGATGTAGTATGAGCAGAAGAAACAGCCTCTGTCTTCATGGAGCTTTCTGTCTGGATTCTAGATGCTGATGGGTGACTGGAGGATGAGCTGGAGGTCAGAGGCGGGAGGGGGATGGGAAAGGGCTCAGCGGCAGGGAGCCCAGCATCCCCCAGAGCCAAGCCATGTAATCTGACTGGGGAGGCTTTGTTGATCTCCAAGTGTTCTCAGGCAGCTAGAGACTGTGGGATGGCCATGATCAGTCTGTAAATACAGAGAAAACGGACCTCATAGGTGCCGGTGGGGGAGGAGGCCTCAGTGGGCTGGCTTCCCTCAGGGAGCCAGGAAGGGGGCTCTTGATGGGGAATTTGGATAATTCTTTTTTAGGTCCAGCAGAAACTATGCCCAGGGCAGGCTGGGCATTTCTGATGTCAGTTTGGGATGTACATTTGATTTGCTCAGTGCCCCAGGTATTCAGATGGAGCTGGAGTCTTGCATCGAATTAGAAAAAATGTAATCACTGGTTGGTCTGGAGCCTGGAGATGGGGCTTGCTGTCTGGGGCACGCACGGGGCTGGCCTCCGGCACCTACAGGCTCTCATGCTTCCTTGAATAGAACATTCCATAGTGTAAGCATTTTCTTTTGACTGATGTCTGGCCCTCGGGAGCAGGCGACTCCATGTCCCACTTCCTTAAACGGGATGTGTTTGGAGAGGGAGCAGCCTCCCTGGGCTGGAGGATCTGTCTCCTGTTAATTTAAGCCAGGGTGGGAGTGCAGAATCTCCCTCACTTACCTCATGTTCCCTCTAAGCCCTGGGACCCCCACATACTCTACATCAGGTTTAGTACAACCCACGTAACTCGCAGGGAAGTGGGCCAATTTCCCAGAATATCCCTTTTGTGGGTATCTCTCCTGGGCCCAGCCCTCTGCTCCTGGCTGCTTTCCAGATGTCCTTACTTCACTCAGCCATCGTTTGGGGAGTCTTCTCTGTGCCGCGGGCTGCTGGGCTGGAGACAGAGTCAAAGAAGAGAAGCCCTTCTATCCTGTGGACGGTCTGTTTACCTGGTCACCTCCCTCCCCCACTAGCCCAAGCCTGGCAGGAGAGCAGGGGCTGCACTCACTGCCCCGTGTGCTCTCAGAACCTGGGCATTAGAACTCAGTAGGTGCTCAGTAAACACGGTTGCTGCCATGGTGAATAAATGGTCCTCAAAAGGCTTGTGGGGGGAGGGGTGGCGCCAGAGGAACTGAGCCGTGAACCAGTGACTGCAGTCCACCCAGTGCCCGTGTTGGGGAGCAGGTAAGCAAGAGGAGGGCATTAAGGAAGCCCCTGACATGGGGCTCAGGGGCCGCTTCCAAGGGGAGGCAGTGCCTGAGCTGAGACCTGAAGCAAGAGGCAGCCTGGGGAACAAAGGGAGGGGACTGGGGGAGGGACGCTCCTGACAGTGATGGACGCAGTGTGGGGCATGGCCCATGGCAGGTCGGGGGGCAGTGGTTGGAGGTGGGGTAGAGAGGTCCAGGGTGAGTGGCCAAGCTTATCTTTGGCCAAGCATCTCCACCTTCCTCCACCTCCCAGGTTTGATGGAGGGAGCCTCTGTTCCCTGAGACCTTTCCAGCAGCCCTCCAAAGGCTGGCTTATCTCTTCATTAGGATTCCAGTCCTCTGATTCTGTGCTCGTCCTCCCACCTGGGGCCTCTGTTCTGGTAACTCTGCTCTGCCCTTACCTTCTGCTTGCCTGGGTCACTATATGGACCACCTGACAATGGGTCCCCCTGCCCTTGTCTTTTTGGGCTCTGATCTATCCCACACACTTCTGCTGTATTCTTCTTTTTGGAGCTCAGTCCCGTCCACAGCCTTCCCTGGTCAGTAGCTTTTGGTGTCTCCCAGGTGCCTCACTAAATTAGGTGAAAATATCTTCACTTAGCATTGCAGGATTCTAACCTGTAGGATCTATCTAACTTTCTAGAATCTTCTTCCATTATTGACATTCATGCAGGCAGCACCAAACTGGACTTCTCACACTTCCCCAAACGCCATTAAGTTCCTTCTTCCTGGAATACCTGTCCCCATATCCTCAAATCTCTTTAGGGTCCTAAACATCTTTCAAGGTTAGTCTTAAACTCTGCTTTCTCTGTGAAGCTGTTATCAACTCCGATATTCTGGCTCTTACCTTGTAATGCAACCTTCCTGCTGAACGGTGCCTCCCAGAGCACGGGGCATTGTTATCAAAGGTACTGGCAAGGGAAAGGGCTAATACATGTGTTACGACCAAAGGATCCAAGAAGACCCCAAAACCCAGCAAACACTACCCACAAAGTCTCAGTGGGCGACCTAGGGGAAGAGCTATGAAGGAAGAAGAGTCACATTTGATGGTGGCTAGGCACGGACCCCACACCCTGCATCGTGAACGGGGCTGAGCCTGGGGACCTCATGATCTCCAAATTTCTGCTCTTCCTGTGTTCTGGCTAGCCACATGGAAGGACAAGCAGAGCCAGCCTGAGCCACTGAACCACATCTGCTGTGTGAATGGAGGAGAGGGCCAGGCCAGAAACACCCCAGCCCACACTGTAGGAGCAGCACCCACACACACTGCAAATCTGGGCCAATCACTGTCCTTCCATCTGACAAATCCGATGAGCATTCTCCCTCCTTGGGACAGAATGACAGGGGAGGTGTGCAGGGAGGGAGTCCCGATGACATCTCTCCGTTTTACCTGGGAAGTCTACCAATACCCAGCCCAGCACTGAAGACAGGGAGCAAGTGACGGGGACTTGCTGAATTAATGAGAGACCAGGACTGCCAGTATGAGGGGCGTGATGGTCTGGGTCTGCCAGACCTGGAACCCCTGGACAGGGTGGGCACTGACGTCAGAGTGAGCCCCCTCCCCGCCTCCATGCAAATACACACATAGCAGTACTCAATAAATGCTGATGAGCAACTAGGCTGGGAATATTCAGAGGTGATGTCTCTTAAGGCTCACACCCAAAGATTCTGGAAGATTCTCTGGAAGACATCACAGAAGAAAGAGGTGCTGCCTGGTGGCATGTGAGCAAGCGTGAGAAGCAGAATGAACCAGGACAAAATCCCCAGGAGGTGGAAATACATGGGCCGTGAGAACCTCAGAGGTGACCCTCTCTGGTTAGGGAGGGCAAGAGGACAAGGGCAAGAAGAGGGCTGTTAGGACCTGCATAGGGACCCTATAGCAAAGGGGACTTTTAAGAGGTGTCTTAACCAGAGGAACTAAAATGCCAAACTCATGTCTGCCCTGCTGGGTCCCTGGCCTCTGGCCAGCCTACTCCAATCCTCTCTCCTAATGCAGGTCTTCTGGCTCTGCCCCTGGTAGAGAGCTGGTGAGTAAATGTGGTTGCCCCCCCATCGTGCTGGGGTGCAGTGTGGGGCCACAGCTGCTGCTGATTTCTCTCCCTGACTCTGATGTCAGCTCTTATCCTACCTTGAAGTTCCTGGTCTGCACTCTGACGTGGGGGCAGCTTCGTTCGGGTAACACTGGGCCAATGGTCAGGAGGCTGCTCCTCCACCTCTTAGAGAAGAATGGAACCAGCAGGTGCATTTGTTCTTCTGCAGGGACTATGCCTCCGCAGGTAGACTCGGGGAGGCGTTCCCACAATCTGAATAGGTTCCAAGGCTGTCAGGGCTGTTGTGGGCCAAGGTCAGGCCCATGGTTCTGTGATTACTACCTTTGAAGTGGTTCTGAGTAGGATCTTTTGGCTTCTTCATCTTCCAAATGTTTTGGGCCATCATAATGTCTTTCCACTGGTTTCCTAAAGAGCAAGCTGTCTTCTACATTCTATATAGTAAAATCCTTAAGACATTCTTGATCATTTAAATTTCCCATATGGAATCTTGCAATTTTGGATCTCAACTCCATGTTCCTTTCTTTCTCCTCCAAGTACAAATCTCTCCTTGGTTTTTCATAGGAGTTGAGGGTCTTTCTCCTTAAGCAAGTGTATTTGTATTGCCTGTGGTCACATGGTTACTCAAGTCGTGTGGACCAGAAACTTCAAATAGTGGTGGTTTTGTTCTTCCAAATGCTTCTCTCAGCATTCTGTCCTTTGAGTCTTCCAAGCCCTGTATGAGGGAAGCTGGGAGGTGTTTATTTTTATCATCCTCTTTCTCAGGTGTGGAAATGCAGGCCCAAGTTGAGGGAGTGAAACTGAGGGGAGCAGGGATAGGAATCTGGACTTCCTCCAGACACCAAGGGGGGGGAGGGGCAGCTGCTCCTGGCCTCAGGGCCCTGAAAGCCTGTCTTTGTTTCATCCTCAGCGCAGGGCACAGGGGAGTCAGGGATACCAGAGGACAGGAGCCCTGGACCGCAGCCGCAGGAGAAGGCAGGGGTGGGTAGGGAGAATGGGCACCCACAGGGAAGAAAGGCCCCCTGCAGACAGCCCTGCTAAGGGATCACTGCTTTCCCTACTGAATTAATTACTCCCTGTGGCCTACAGCCTACCAGCCCTTTGGGTGTTCTCTCCCCTCTGCCCATTTGCCCTTTCTTTTGCATCTTTCTCCTTAGTCCCCTGGAGGCTGGGCCTCCTCTGGCCCTCCAGGCTCCGCAGGCGGCTCCCCTGCCGATTCTGCAAGTGGCCACTGGGTGGCGCAGCCGGCCGCCGTGTGCAGGCTCGGGAGAACGCTCCAGCTCCGGGCGCGAGCTTCTGCCCCCTCAGCCAGGAGGGGGGCTCCTCGGGGCGCCGGGGAGGGGAGGAGGGGGTGGGGGGCATTTTTCGGAACCCGGTGGGGTAGCGCCTCCGCGGCGGTGGGGCCTGGCGTGGCAGAACGGGGTTCGGGAACACTTCAGGAGAGACGGGAGTGGGTGGGTTGGGATCCTGGGAGGTGGGGCAGCGTAGGGTGGGGAGGGTTGAGGCGTGGAAATTTCCCCAGGGTTTCTCCTCTCGGGACTAGAATGGGCTGGGACATTACATTTAAACAGAGAAGAAAATGTCTCTGCGCCCGGAGGGAGTGATCTCAGGTGTGTGTGCGCCCACCGTCTTCCTTATCTGTTTAACCAACACACAGCATTTGCCATATGCCGGACCCTTCACACTTGTTTACTCATTTAACCACCATGATCTCACCCTGCACCCTGCACTCTGGGGACCCTAAGGCACAGCTTCCCCAGCTAGTAAGAGGCAGCAGCAGTATTCTACTGGGGCACACCAACACCTCCCCCTCAAGCAGCTTCCCTCAGGACAGGAATGGGCTTCAGTCCTTCTCTCTTGTTGGACTGCTGGGAGGGAGGCAGGCCTGGCAACTCCACTACCTTTAGCTTTGATGCCCTCCTGCTTCATTCATTCATTTATTCCTTCCTTCTACAAATGCTGATGGAGGGCGTTCTGCTTGCAGGCATGGGGCTTGGCACTCGTTGTCAGCAAAACCAGCCGCAGTCCTTGTTTTTGTGAAGCCAGTGAGGGAAGACAGAGATTAATCAATTGCATTAGCCGCCATCCCTGAGATTAGTGTTCTGGAGAATGGAAACTTGCTCTCCTTCCTCAGCTCCCCCTTCCTCCTGACCCCACTCCATCCCATGCGCACTTGGCATTCTGGACCCCAGGGTGTCTCCTAAGATGTAAGTTCAGAGCTAAGGCGATAGATGGGGACTTAACTTAGTTGTACAGCCCTCTGGTACTTATAAGGCAGATCACATCCACTGTCTAATTTGGCCTCGTCCCAGACAGGCGGCTGTGATTACCCTGAGGAAGCAGGCTCTTTAGACAGGGATGCTTCAATCCAGGAAAAATTCTGGGGGACACTGGGAAAAGTCTTGGCTTTCTGACTTGGGTCTGAACCATGCAATCACCCAATCTGTAGTGTGTATGGGTTCCTATGGTCCAACGGATGGAGAATTCAGGTCACCAATGTGATGTCACTGGACAAGGAGCTGGAAAGAAATGCTCAGAATCCACCAGTGCAGGGTCTCTTACTTGGGTGAACCAAGGCAAGGTTTAACTGTCATAATTTCAGCCTCCCCATCTTGAAAATGGGCTAACAACACTTCCCTCAAAGTGTTGGTGGGGGGAGATGAAATGACTTGCTGTTGCTCCCACCTAGCTCATTGTATCCTTAGTATGTATAGCCTTACTCACTCTAAGTGTTTGGTTTTATGTCTGTATTTCCAGTGAACTCTGAACTTCTTAAAAACAGGGACCATGTCACATTC
Source organism: Spilogale gracilis (assembly GCA_004023965.1). Taxonomy (NCBI): domain Eukaryota; kingdom Metazoa; phylum Chordata; class Mammalia; order Carnivora; family Mephitidae; genus Spilogale; species Spilogale gracilis. Next base: position 48,732 of record PITA01012681.1, on the reverse strand, counting down.
ATTTTTGTATCCTCAGGGTCCAGCATGGGGCTTGGTGCAGAGCACTGAGTAAGTGCTCAGTAAAAGTGTCTGACCTTAAAGTAGAGCCCTGGGGGTGGGGTGGGGGGAGAAGATGTTCTATGAATAGCAGCCACTCCTAGAGAGGGCCTCGCTGGGGCTCTACCTCTGGCTTCTTTGGCTCTTTCTGTGATGGGGTAAGTCATCTGCTCCTGGGCCTGGGCTTTCCCTGTGCTCACCCTTGCATGGATCTTTCTGGATGAGCCAGCATTGTTGGGTCAGATTTCAGCTTTCCAGAGTCTGAGGGCTGGTTATCAGTAGGAGCCCCCGAATGTCTTCCCTGGGCCACCTGGAGGCTCTTACCCAGGCCCCTTAGACTTGGAGGCTGGGAGGGGGTGGGGGTCAGATCAGAGCCTTGAGCCACTGCTTCTAGGAGCCGCCCTGCCTGCTCCCCAGCTCTCAAAATTTCTGGAACAGGGTGGAGGGAACGCCAAGGTAATGGTGTCACCTCTGTAACCCTAAAATTGTGCTTATACGTGGGAAGAAGAGCCACTCTGGCCCTCTCCTCAGGGAGAACAGAACCTTTCATTAGTCCTGCCTGCCCGGGTTCTGAGGCAGCTGCAAAGGCTCCCTGTGAACTGCCCCTGGGGTGAGATGGCCCCTCCCTGAGTCTCCTGTGTTCCCTGAAGCAGTCCAGTCCGCAGCTCTGCACCACCCACTGCAGCCCCTCCCCTGCTTCCCTTCCCGCTCAGGTCCCTGAGGTGAGGGCTGGACTGCGCAGGGAGGAGGGAAAAGAGCCACAGGGAGAGCGATCTCTGCAGGAGGCCACAGTAACTCCTTTCTTACCTTCGCCACCAGGTACTGACTCTTGCGGCAGCACAAAGCTGCCCGGTGGCGGTGGCGTGTGCAAACTCTGCTCCCCAGGGGGTCCCTGGAGCATCTTGTACCACCAAGCTCAGAAGGCGTTTTCTCCCAAGCGTCCCATTGGGAAGAGCCTTCTCTCCCTTCTTCCTTTCCCACCAGGACTCTTGGCCAGGTGTCTCTGAGGTCTGCGGCCCTCCAGAGGCCATATCTGATTGCTTACCAATCCAGCGCAGTCTGCCATTATTGTAGGTGGGCTGTGTCCTGCCTTCTCCGTGCCTATCACCACTGATTTTCCTCACCGCTCCACACCTGGGCTCTTGCTAGGAATTCCTAACAGGACCCCACATCCTCCTTCCATAGCCTCTCCATTTAAGTATGTTCTCCCATGTAAATATCACATGTTCTTTCTTTTATTCCTTCCTTCAGCAAATGTACGGCAAGCCCCAGTTCTGTGCGAGGCACTCCTCCAGGTACTGGGGGGTACGGCCATGAGCAAGACAGGCAGGCCCTGAGCATCCCATGGCCTCTGGGAGGTTTTCAGCGCCCATGGAGTGAGGCGTGCATCCTTCAGGATCAGCCCCAGACTGTTTTTATAGCCCTTGATTTTCATCTCCTCCCTATGAGCTCAAGCCACTGAGATTCTGGAGTGACTATTTCCTTTGCCCATGCTTTGATCTCAGTAGAATTCTATTCGCTCGGAATTGTCTTGGTGAAGCATCCTGCCTGAGGATTTGTGGTTGTGGTTGGAAGCTGACTTTGCTACATCCCGAAAACCTCACGAAGGACTTAAAGTCTGTGTCATGAAGAGGTTGAGATGAAGGGCCATAATTTTACAAACATTCTGCGGCTCCTTCTCTGCCTACTAGTTTCAGTGGAAAACACAGGGAAAATAAGAGAAAAAAACATTATTAAAAACTGGCACCAAAAAATGGAAAGTGAGGGGAGAAAGAAGAAAATACAGCTGATGCTAGAACAGCACGGTTGGAGCGGTTTGGGTCCACTGAGAACACAGATTCTTCCTCCAGTAAATACAGTACAGTACTGTAAGCATATTTTCTGAATAACCTTTTCTTTTCTCTGACTTTATTGCAAGAACACAATATATAACACATACAAGGTACAGAATATGCGTTGATTGATTGTTTGTGTTATGGGTGAGCCTTCCAGTCCATAGTAAAGTATTCATAGTTCAGTTTTGGGGGAGTTCAAAATTATATGCAGATTTCAGCCGCACGAGGGGTTGATGCCTCAACCCTTTGTGACTTTCAAGGCTGAGCTGTCCTGGAGATGCCTCCGCTGGCTGGAAAACTTCACTAGCCAGAGTCTCAGAGGGTGCTTGACTGCGAGCTGGTGACTTACCGTTTACAGTTGTTCTGAGAACCAAGTGACATAATTCACCCAAACCAGCTTGGAACAGGGCCCGTGTGGTGAGTGTTCAGTAGAACCTTGGTGAGACACAAACCCAACACTCACAGCAGCCGGGTGGGGGGGAAACCACGCACACCTCACTGCAGGTCGACCCTCTGTCTCCCGTGCTGATGTCCGAAAAGCTCTGAAATCCCAAAGCTTTTTTATTTGTTTGTAAGAAACTGACTGAGCTGATGCTGACCCACTTCTGGTCTTTATACATCCCACTCAATGTAAATGTTCAGTTCACATATAAGGTTCTCTGTACAAGTACGAGGATGTTTAATCATGACGTGCTAGCCCGGACCTCCAGAGGGGATCGCGCAGTATAAAGTGTCTGTGCTTGGGCGCCTGGGTGGCTCAGTTGGTTAAGCATCTGCCTTTGGTCCAGTCATAATCCCAGCATCCTGGGATTGAGTCCTGTATTGGGCTCCCTGCTTAATGAGGAGCCCGCTTCTCCTTTTCCCTCTGCCGCTCCCCCTGCTCATGCTCTCTCTCTTTCTCTCAGATAAATAAATTAAAATCTTGAAAAAAAAAATAGTCTGCATTCTAGAGGCTCTCAAAATTCCAGAGTCTAAATTCTGAAAAGCCTCTGGCTCCAAGGTTTCTGATACAGGATTTCAGATGTGTTTTAGGAAATTCTTCAGAAGAAATGAACTCCTTGAATCCTGGGAGGAATTTATCATGGCCTTTGAATAAGGAGTTTTTTTTTTTTTTAAAGATTTATTTATTTATTTGACGGAAACACAGCTGAGAGAGGGAACACAAGCAGGGGGAGTGAGAGAGGGAGAAACAGGCTTCCTGCTGAGCAGGGAGCCCGATGCGGGACTTGATCCCGGGTCTCCGGGATCATGACCTGAGCCGAAGGCAGTTGTTTAACCAACTGAGCCACCCAGGCGCCGCTGAATTCGGAGTTTTTTTTTTTTTTTAAAGATTTTATTTATTTGACAGAGAGAAACACAGCGAGAGAGGGAACACAAGCAGGGGGAGCAAGAGAGGGAGAAGCAGGCTTCCTGCTGAGCAGGGAGCCCGATGCGGGGCTCTATCCCGGGTCTCCGGGATCATGACCTGTGCCAAAGGCAGTTGCTTAACCAACTGAGCCACCCAGGCGCCCCTGAATTCGGAGTTTTAAATGATATGATAATACATAACATTCATTCACCCAACAGATATTTATAGCAGTTTTAAAACAATGCAGATCCATCTTTTTTTTTTAATTACTGTGGAGTTTTTCTGAATTCCTAAGACACCAAGTGATATAAACATGTACCAGTCTAAAGTTATGTGGAAAACTATATCTGAAAAGTCTAGACTTTGCTTAAAACCTAGATCTTTACCACAACTGAAGATTATTTGGCTAGAGTTGGCTCAAATATTCCTGGAGTACCAAAGCCAGGTGAAAGGGTTGCTAACAATCAATATGGAAGGTGGTGTTGTTGGAATAATTGCAGAATAAGCATCAGCTCCCTCCCTGGGCTTCAGTCTCCTCCTACAGAATGTGGTAACAATAGCAACATTTATGAAGCGCTTGCTAGGTGCTAGACAAAGTTCTAAATATTTTACATATGATTTTGTGTAACTCATTTAATTCTCACCATAACATTTTAAGTTACTGACCCCATTTTTACAGATAAGGAAACAGAGATACAGAGGGTTAAATAATTAGCCCAAGGATATCCAGCTAATAAATGGTGGGTCTGAGGTTTGAACCCCGGGCAGTCTGGCTCTCAGAGCTCAGTTTCTAAGAATAGTAGTTCCTCCCCTTCCTGCCTCCCTTTCTTCTCAAGGACTGAAATGCTAATTACTAATCAATCTAATTCATTCCTTTAAATAGCCTACCATTTCACTAGTTTAGTGTAAACTACAGTAGTGAAATGGGAAGTTACATGGTTTTGTTGCCTTTTCTTCTCTTCCTAATCTGCCCATTTGTCTGCGGCACTTCCACTCATCCATCTATTCATCCATCAGTCTGTCTGTCCATCCATCCATCTATCCATCCACCCACCCACCCACCTATCCGTCTGTCCATCCATCCGTCCGTCCGTCTGTCCGTCCATCCGTCTGTCCGTCTGTCCATCCATCCATCCATCCATCCATCCATCCATCCATCCATCCATCCGAGATTAATGCAGTGTCAATATTTACAGGGATACGACTTACCCACTGTTAGTTTCTAGCCTTTGAACATCACTTACCTCATCAGTATAAAATGGCATCATAATATTTACCTTGCAGACTGCTTATATTAAATGAGCTGTTTCATGTATAATGTCTAGCCTGGAGTTCATATTACTCTGTGTAGTTGAAAGAGATATAATTACATTGAAAAAATTCTACAACTGGTAGAACTACAGATTTCACTAGTCTTCCCACCTTCACATTTATTCTAAATCAGTTATATTTTAGTTTTGAAAAATTTAATCCTGCAGCACCCTGGGAGGAGAGAATCCTCCAAATGTTGAACTGACTAAGGGGCCCACATCCACCTTGGCCACCCACCCCCTTCCTATGATGGGGGGAGCCATCTCCCTGTCTGCTGGCAGGGATTTGGGCACGGTGGGGTGGCCTCGTCTCCTTCCCTTCCTGATTCCTGTTTGTCCCCAGGGAAGAGGGTAGAGGGCTTTGGGGGGGGGAGGCTGGTCTTCCTTTTCGGAGCAGGCAGTGGAGGGCATCAGGGAGGATGTGGACTGGCCCTGGGGGCAGCGGCAACACTTATTTGCTTCTCAAGAGTATTCCAACAACAAAGTCAAGGGAAGCACTCAGAAATTCCTAGCCTCCTGTGCTTTTGATCCTGGGTATGGTGGGTGAGTGGAGGCACGTAGTCTTTTGCCAGAGACAGCTTGGCACTCAGGCTCCTGCCATCTGGGTTGTGGATGCTGTGTGTGTGTGTGCGTGTGTGTGTGTGTGTGTGCGCGTGTCAGTGTGTCTCTTTGTATGTGTGTTCTTTCCATAGACAGACTCTCTAGCCAGATGTCAGAAGGTTTCAAAACAAGGGTAAAGGAATCCTTGATCAACCATCTCCCTATCCATACCCCCAATCCCACCACTTTCCACAGGTTAATTGTGGAACAGATTACAAGTCAAAAGACTTTGAACATTTTTTTTTTTTTAAGATTCTATGTACTTGAAAGAAAGAGAGAATGAGCTGGGGATGGGATAGAGGGAGCTGAGGAAGCAGCCTGCCCTCTAAGCAGGGAGCCAGATGCTGGACTTGATCCCAGGACCCTGAGATCATGACTAGAGCAGAAGGCAGATGCTTAACTGACTAAGCCACCCAGGTGCCCAAAGGTTGAACTTTCATACATTTGTTGTCTTGCTTCTGTTATCCAGGTAATAAGCTTTTAAAAGACAGCCCATATTACATAATAATAATGAGCGGTCCAACAGACACAAACCAAAACATAGGAGAAACCACCCACCCACAGGTTCCAGCTCTCTGCTGTAGTCGCCTCCCCCCTGCCCTAGGATGGAGGCTGCCATTTCTGGATTACTCTCCAGAGTCAGGGCCAGGGCGGATGCAATGAGCTGCAGGGCTGACTAAGAGCCCGGGATGCCCCTGATACGGGACCAGCAGCCAGCAGCCAGCCCAGGTTCAGGTGAAAGACAGGCTGGCTTTCACAGAAGGATGCAGAAGTCGCACCCATGCAAGGGGAGAGGTGGGAGGGGCTTGATGAAGGGCACTGATGGGGAAGCCCACTGCACACCCTCTCAAGGACTCAGAGGCTGGAGTTGCCCCAGGGTCTGCGTGGAGCCCATATTGGAGCATCAGGACTATGACCTCAGCTGGAGAGGCGTGACCTCTTGTCTGGAGGCCGAGGAGCGGAGGGCATACCCCAGGGGTAGAATGGCATTTGCCTGCTCTCAGGAGCAGCAAGGTTCTGGGAACCAGTTGACGTTGAGAGTGTAGCTGTAGGAGGAGCGTGCGGTCACAGAGTCACACATTCAACAAATACTTTTGATCACTTCGCTTTGGCGGGTGCTGTCTGGGGGCTGAAGATACGGTCACGAGCAAACAGAATCAATAACCCTCTGTCACCAAGTCTGCCTCCTGGTGGGACGGCATGGATCACAAGTAAAATGTATGGCATGTTGGCTGGAGGAAAAGAAAAAGGGAGAAAAAAGGGACGTGGTGGTGGTGGGGAGAGTGTGTAATTTTTAAATGGAGTGGCAAATAAAGGCCTCACTGAGAAGGTGCTACTAAAATGGAGATCAGGAGGTAAGAGAAGGAGACGTGAATGCCCCAGAAGAGTGGGTTAGGCAGAGGACGTGGCAGGTGCAAGGATCCAGCGGCAGGGGGCGGTGCCAGGGAAGAGAGTGCAAAGGAAAGCTGGTAGGAGATGACACAGAGAGAGGGGTGGCTCATGCGGGACCTTGTGGGTTATTTCAAGGCCTTTGTCATTATCTGGATGAGACCATTTCTAGCAGAAGTGACTGAGGGTTTTGCAGGATCACTTGCCCAGGTTGAACAGAGACCATAATAGTTTTAGCTTTAGCTCTGGGAATGTGGTGAGATGGTCCCCAGGAGCAGGGAGGACACCTTCAGGGTGGGTATGAGCATGGGCACTTGCTCATATCTGAGCCTGTCTTACATGACAGGCTTGCTGACATTGGGTACGTGGGGAGGGACACTGGATGAGAAGACAGCGAGATAAACTCACAAACACTCTCTAACATGGAAAGGAAGCTGCAGTTCTGTAATATCCTGTTATGTCAGATTGCACGTGTCTGCATGCAAGAAGTGCAAGCTGTGTGAGGGCTGTCCGTCCAAGGCAGGCAGGTGATCCTGATGTCACCCCCCCCTCATAACTTTCTGTAGTGCGTAAAAAAATTTTTTTTTAATAAGCAGGTATTATTTATATAACCAAGAAAAAAATCCAATAGAGTTCTTTTCATTGTGGAAGAATAAAAGGAAATCATTTGGATTATACTTGAGATTTTGCGGTTTGTTCTGTTATGTTTCATGTTTTCAGGCCCTCAAGTGACCAGCATCAAAAGCAGGATGCAACCGATTAAATGGGGTTGGTGATCATTTCTTCCTTGGTTGGCCCAACAGCTAAATCCACCTTTGAGCCTGGGGCTGCTCCGCTCCAGCGGGGTCCATTTGTTTCTGCTTCTGGTTTGGGAAGGGCCTAGCTGCCTGGCCTTCCCTGTCTGCGCTGCAGGGTCACTAACAGCCCATTCACCGCTCCAAGTTCATTGCTGCAGAGAGGTGTGAGCTAGGTAGGCAGGAGGAACAAATGGGAGGTCTAGGGCCGAACTGTGCCTCTCCCCCCAACCCCTTTCAAGGAGAAAGTCTGAAAAGCGGGGGGTGGGGGGTGGGGGGAGTGGGGGTGGCGAGGGGCAGGGCCTACTCTTATCCTGAACAGTGTTTCCCCAGCAGAATCATCTCACACAAATAATTAAACCCCCAACAAGCTGAGGAAACAGTTCTCGGACAAGTGGAGATTCTGTGAAAATTTCAACCCGAGGGAGGCACTCTGTGTTGTTTCAATATGTGTTTAAGTGCGTGTTCTCACACCTTCAATGTGTTAAGTGTGTATATGATCATCTTTGGAAACCAAAGTCTTCGGGTCTGCCCTGGGGGCCACTGTGAGGACTGCACAGATTTCCTGCATGCCTGAGCCTTTGGGGCCCCATTCCTGGGGACTCTGCCCAGAGAAAGGAGGCCAGAGCCAGAAGTCGAGGGCCCCCAGGGTCCCTGGGCCAGATCCCTGTGGTTGAGTCAAAGGTGTCCCCAAGAGCGGGTTACCAGGGCAACACCGGATTCTCCTGGGACAAGGGAGGGAGGGAGTGCTGACAGAGTAGGATTCCCGAGCTGCTTTTCCAGAGGGATCTGGGCTAAAAATACCCACACAATTGGCACTTGCCTGGCCCGGGGGCCTCGGCCTTGTCTCGCTCCCCAGTGGTGGTCTGGTCCTCTGGAATAAGGTGCAGCTACCTGGGGAGGGGGTTCAGGCACCTGAGAGAACCCAGGACTGCCTTCTTGGCCTTATGGCAGGGCTGGCTCGAAGAAGGGGAGGGTAGCTGTTTTCCTGGCAGACACAGGGCCCGTCAGAGTTGACTGCACCAGAAGTCAGTAGGTCAGGCACCCCTGGGCGGCCTACCTAGAATAAGAAAACCACTGGCAGCTCCAGAGGGTGCTGGAGACAGGTACAAAATGCTCTTGAACCTGCCCGCCAGCCCTGGGTCTCCGTGTGGTGGAAGGAGAGTGGGTCTGTGCGGGGCTCCTGTGGGTTCCGGGACTCTGTCACCCGGGCGTGTCTGGGAATCCAGGCCCTCTGAGGTTGCCCATTGCATAGAGCCTCTCCACCCTGCAGGGTGAGACTGTCCTTGGGTGAGACTCAAGGCCATGATCAAAGGCTCTCATCCCCGGTGACTGGCCGCCCCGGCAGAGAGCCCACCTGGCTCACAGAGCCCACCTCGACGCTGATGCTCCTCCACCTTTACGAGGCACACGGTCACCAGCGTGCTTGTTCAAGTGCAGGTTCTGACTCCGCAGGTCTTCGCGAGCCCAAGACCTTGTATTTCCCATAGGCTCCGGGGTGGTGCCCATTTTGCTTCTTCAGTGGAGCAGCAAGCTTGAGGAGGGCTGTAGGGCAACGGTTCTCAAACAGGGGAGCAGATAAGAATCCCTGGGAGGCATTTTATTATCTATCTATCTATCTACCTATTTATTTATTTCTTTATTTGTTTTTTTATTTTTTAAAGATTTTATTTATTTCACAGAGAGAAATCAGCCAGAGGGGAACACAAGCAGGGGGAGTGAGAGAGGGAGAAGAAGCAGGCTTCCTGCCGAGCAGGCAGCCTGATGCGGGACTCCGGGATCATGACCTGAGTTGAAGGCAGAGGCTTAACCACTGAGCCACCGAGGTACCCCTGTTTATTTAGTTATTAGAGAAAGAGCACATTCCAGCAAGTGGAGGAGGGGCAGAGGGAGAGGGAGATAGAGTCCCATGCTAAGCGTGGAGCCTGACACAGGACTCGATCTCAAGACCTTGAGATCATGACCTGAGCTGAAACCAAGAGTCAGCCGCATAAGTGACTGTGCCACTCAGGTGCCCCTGTGGGGAGGCATTTTAAAACTCCAGATCCTGGGCCCCCTCTGTGACTTCTGAATCAGTCATCCCATGACAATATGTCGGAAACGCTAATAGGTGCTTGAATGCAGGACTTTGATCTGCAGCCGCTGTCCTGGAGCCTGTGGGAGAAATGCCTCCTCCAAGCAGTGTGGTCCAAACATTTCTCTATTTTTAGTAAGATTTGTTCTTTGCAAACCTGGCCTACCAGCCTTCATTCTTCAACAAATATTTATTAAGTCTCTCTTCTATGTTTCCATAAGGGTCTCTTCTTTCTTTTCTAGCTGGGCAGATAGATGGCAGATGACAGATTCTGCCTCATGCCTCCAAGGCTGCAAAAGTGAATTAGAGAAGTCTCCAGTGGCTTGGAGTTCACTAAGTTGGTTTCCTTAGATGGATACAGAGCTACTAATGTGTTCTTAATGAGCTGCCGTTTACTTATGCAAATAGCAGGGCTCAGATGCCAGGGGATTAGGGCTTGGCGGAGAGGCGTGCCTCTGCATAGCGCTCCTGTTTTAACATGGGAGCTGCTGTCCTTTCGGACCTACCCTCATTTTTTGCCTTTAATTGCTGTCATGTGGGCAGTGTCTTTGTGTGTACCAAGGTGTGTATGTGTGTGTGTGTTAGGGGGCCTCACCAAGCCAGCCTGGTATAAGGGCGTAACCCCCAGCCAGAGGTCCTGGTGGGAGTCACAGACCTCCCCCTGCTCACATCTGCCTGGAGCCTGGCAGGAGACCACTGGTGAAGACCAGGGAGTGGGGGAGGCCACCAGAGGCTGTGGAACTACTGGGCGTAATACGCTTGCCGGGTCGGAGCAGTGCTGTCATTTCACTGCTGGTCTTCATGAAAAACTTTCAGCAAAGATTCCCTTGTGTCTTGTCAGACAACCCCCCCCCCAACCCAAAAACAGCAACAAAAACAAAACTAACAAACACAAAAAACCCAAAACGCCATGGAATAAAAGGACTGTATTTCTTTCCTGCTCTCCCAAGAAACTTCCCCGTTTACATCAGAGAAGATGCTGCGCAGAGCGCGATGGTGTGAGATCTGAGTGCTTAGTTCTGCCCTGGGGGCTGGCATCTTCACTGGCACAGGGGCACAACCCCGGGGGCGCTGTTGACATTTGCTGCCGCACCAGACTCTGTCCAAACAGAAGCGAAGAGGCCTCTCTCTCCCCACTTGCAAGGGCTTTTGGAACATGTTATCAGAAAGCAAAAATCTGTCCCAACAGGCATGGTGTTCTTGGGAGAGTCGGAGCTATGCCTCTCATGTGCCGCTAGGCCTGCACATCTTGACATCTTATTGGCATTGTTTTGTTGCCACTCTTTTCCTCTGGCAATGACTGTGTGGCTTGTATGTCCTCGTGCTCGCTGCACACTCTCCCCACCCGGCTGGCCTGCCCCATAAGCTGGTGGGAAACGCCCCTTGTTGAAGAATCACTGATCCTGCCAAGGGAGACTCTTCCTAGCCCTTCCTGAGAGGCGATGCTTGTAGCTTGCCCTTCCTGCCCCCACGACCCATGCCTCTGCAGGCCCTGCCCCATCCCTGTCCCTCTCGGGGGTCGAGACTTCTCTGCTGTGAGCCTGCACAGTTCCTTCCTAGGAACCGAGGTTGGCAGGGACCGTTGGACTCCATGGCCACTGGCACGATGAAGATGTCCTTTGGTCCATGCCTATTCCCTCCAGCCCGGAGTCATGTCTTTTATGAGAGCTGTGAGTCCAGAATGGGAAAAGCTATCCTCTGCTGCTCCGGGGGGGAAGGCTGTGCGCGATGTGGCGGTGGCAGGGGTGCAGCGTGGTCGATGGTGGGGTAGGCTTCAGCCTCGGCTGTCGCTTGAGTAGTAGACATAAGTCACCTTGTTTCTTGGGTATCCTTTTCTCAGCTGCAAAATGGGGACTTATCTGGCCCACACTGATTCAAAAAAGCAAAAAATAAGAACAAAACGAACAAATAAACCCCCCACAAAACTTGTTTGGCTTAACATTCGAAAATCAGAGGTTTCATATAAAAGTATGGGTTTTCCCCATATCCAGAAAAATTGGCGTATTTGGCAACATGATTGCCTCTTGGCAGCAATTGAATCCAGCTGAGTCAGTGCTGCCCTTTTTTTGTGGCTGTGCTCTGCAGCTGGGCCCACTCTGGGCTCACTTCTGAAACAGCCTGATCACTGCTGCGTTATGGATTTGGTCTTCTAGGCCCGTCTGTTAATTTCTTGGGACCGCCATGACAAATTACTGTCAGCTGAGTAGCTTAGAACTACAGAAATGTATTCTTCTATAGTTCTGGAAGCCGGAAGTTGGAAATCAAGGTGCTGGCGGGGCAATGCTCTCACAGAAGGCTCTAGGAAGAGTCTTCCTCTCTCTTCCTTGCTTCTGGTGGTTGCGGGCAGTCCTTGGGGCTCGTTGACTTACAGATGCTTTGCTCTGATCTCTGCCTCCATCGTTGTGTGGCCTTCTCCCTGTGTTTCCCTGTGTTCCTTTATAAGGGCCCTAGTCATTGGATTGGGGCCCACCTTAATACAGTGTGAGCATGTCTGAACTTGATTACGTAAGGTCCCATTGGAGGTTGCTGGTGGACGTGAGTTTGGGGGGACACTATCCAACTAGTGTAGCCTTTGGTCTAGCTGGCTTCACGTCTTCTGACTCAGTGTCCTCCTGACTTCTGTCCTCAGTTTTCTTCCTCTGGGTGGCATTTTCACTTTCCTTCACCTCTCTGCATGTGAAGAGGAGGCACCAGAGTCCTCTGGTCTTGGTTTGGCTCCCGGAAGGACCACCTTGGGGACAGTCATTGCTTTTCTGGGGTTTTGTTTGAGCATGCCATGGCAGAAGCTGCTCTAGGTTGAGGTGGGAGCAGGCTGAGAACAGGAGGCACTTTTTTTTTTGCCTGGTCAGCTGCAGTTCTCAGTGGCACTGTCTCCGAACAGCCCCCTTCTTGACTTGCACTTGACCCATTGCACTTACTGCTGAATTGCAATGAAGTGTTGACAGAACTGTTTCCCAGCTAGCCTCTGCACTCCATAAGATCAAAGACCATGCTTTACTACAGATATTCGGCCAGGAGACCGAATATCTGGGAGACCTTTACCAGATGTTTGCTGAGCAGATGGTGCCTTAGGGAGCTCACTACATAATCAGGGTATGCCCCCCCCCCCAACCAATTTGCCCCTTCTTTCATGACACTGTAGGCCCCAAGCTGCTGTGTTACTATCCTGAATGCCCCAGTTTCTGACTCTTCCATGCTCTGCCCAGCCTTGATGGGTGCATAATTGAGAAGAGATGGGGAGCTGGGCTTTTCCTTGCTAGTCCTTCTCACTGCCAAGTCTGGTCTTATGTGTGTTTTGGAGTTTCCTCCCCGCAAGGTTCAATCCTGTTAAATAGAAACATTTTATTTGATTTTAGGAGGGCATTTTCCCCAGATCTATGTCCAGAGGTGGGATAATGGCCATGGTCTGACTAATCCTGGCAGATTTCATGTCCTTTGTTAAAGTCCTTCATCCCAATAAGACTCAGTTTCCCCATCTGCTGTGTTCACAGTACATTCATTAAGGTTTTTTTTTTTTTTCCCCAAGAAACATCGATTGAGTTCTGATCATGTGCCAGGTGATTTTCCTGTTGCTAGGAATTAAGTAGAGAACAAACAGATATGGGCCGTTGTTGTGGAGTATTATTTGTTTTAAACTGTGACAGGTGTTGTAGAAGCTAAACATGTGGTTCTATGACAGTGTCTGTCAGGCGAATCTGATCAGCCAGGAGAGTGAGGGAAGGATGGCTTTTTGGAACACGGGCATTTGAGCTGTGCTTTGAAGGTAACTAGGAGTCTGGTTGGTCGTGCTTGGTGGGGACAGGGAATGGCGGGAGCAGGACACATGGGACCTTGAGGTAGGAGAATGTAGCCGCAACCAGGAGAAAGGAGAAGGCAAGTGCGTCTACAGGGGTGAAGTAGCAATGGTGAGGCCAAGAAGGCAGACTGGGGCCAGACCACACCCAGCCTCGTGTGCCATGGGAGCTATGGTAACAGTTTAAGCAGGTGAGTGACATGTGCAAATTTGCGTTTTCAAGTGCTCGCTCTGGCTGCAGTGTGGGGGATAGAGCTGGAGGAGCAAGAGGGAGAATGAAGATAGCAGTAGAGAAGTATTGGAGTCTTTTCCAGCAAAACTTGATGATCTTTTAGGCTGTGGTGGAAGAGGTGGGATGGAGCAAAGAAGGCAGATCTGGATATTACTGGGGGCTCAGCTGGACCTGGAAATAGACTGGATCTGGGAATGAGGGAAAGGGAGGCATCGAGGGTGATTGAGCTTTTGGGTTTATAAAATTGGGGGGTGACATCCATCATGGTGAAGAACAATGGATGGGAACCCTGCTCTGGGAGCGAACATTAGGAGATCAGTTTGAGATCTGACTGCACCTACTCACCTGGTCCTGGGACTGACCCATATGACATTGCTCATAAAAATCCTCAGGCTCTTTAGGGAAACCTTGTGGTTAGATTCAGAGATGAACCCCTGTACTCTCTTTCCCTATTAACTTGAGTCTACTCTGACCCTTGTAAGAAATGGTCACTGCAGACTTGATCAGCAGGGGGGCTAATTGATCTAGCAGGATAACAGTTGGTGCAATGTGGGCATAAAAAAATATGGTGCCCTTGTGTCCTGAAAGTTAAATGTCCTTCCCAGGATGGGCCACTCCCTTGACTTTTATAGTCATGAGTGGGTGAGACTCCCTGGACTTTAGTGCTTGGGCTTCTGCTGCTCAGATGCTTCATGAACTTGAGAGGTCATTTACCTTTTCTGAGCCTCTACCTCTATTTTTTTAAAAAAGATTTTCTTTATTTATTTGACAGAAACACAGCTAGAGAGGGAACACAAGCAGGGGGAGTGAGAGAGGGAGAAGCAGGCCTCCCGCCAAGCAGGGAACCTGATGTGGGACTCAATCCCGGGTCTCCGGGATCATGACCTGAGCCGAAGGCAGAGGCTTAACCAACTGAGCCACCCAGGCACCCCCTGAGCCTCTACTTCTGATGCGGAGGATCCATAAAGATGGTGTGGCTGAAAGGGCTTTAGAAAATTGCGTGCTATATAGAAATCTATGGTGTCTCATTATCGTTGTGGCTGCAGCTCCCCCAAGGCCCCATCTGCCACCCCTTCCAGATCAGAAGGAGAAGATTTGTGTTAATGACCACAACATCACTTGGTGGGTGCGGTTGTCACCACTCTGTTCCTGCAGCCAGATTTTTATTTCACGTGATATTGTTCTTACGCAAGAATTTTGCAAATTCAGTTCCTTGAGACATTGTGCCAAATCCTTCAGCAAAATTGAAATCTTCCACATCTGCTCTGTTCCTTTTAGTCACTAATTTTGGTAATTTGATTACAGAAACAGCCCTCTGCTGGAGCCTTCCTTCTCTGGCCAAGGAAACTGGTTCTGGGTGAGGTGTTATTGCCCCTCCTTCTGAACAGGTTGTTTTTCCTTCATGTTTTGTTCTTGAGTTTGGAAAATACAGCATCGACAGGAGCTGCAGTGGGTAAACTGCCCCCAGTTCTTTTTAGAGCAGAGTAGGGAATAAACAAATGAATACATTCATCTGTACACAAGTATCTCGGACAGCTGCTTCTGGAAAGGATCAGTACCTGCATGTGTTTTCCTCTATAAAAAGGGGTCAGGCAGAGGGTTTTTTATAGATGACTTTGCTTATTAGCACCGGGAACCCAGCCCACTGTTTGAGCTGTGAAACTGTGCATAGGTCTTTGGTTGGTCTGGGACTCTGTTTCTCTACCTGTACAATGAAAGCATCTTAGTTGCCCTCTCTGGCTCAGAAGGTCATTTATTTGTTCATTCCTCTCTTCATTCCCCCCCTCCCTTCATTCATTCATCCTTCTATCCATCTGTTCAACAGATATTTGTTCTAGGTGCTAGGGAAGTAGCTGTGAATAAATCAGACACAAACCCCTAAAATTCTTAAATCCTAGCTCTATAGTGTGATTCAGGAAATAGTGGCTGAGCCCCTGCGATGGGTCAGGCACTGTACTGGGCACTCGGGAAACAGTGCTGGGTCATGTGGAAGCTCCTCTGCTTTGGGAGGGGCGTCTTGTGGTCTGAGAGGGAAGAAGTAAAGGAGTAAAGGGTCCTTATTGTATTGCAGGGTGAAGGGCAGAAAGCTAGGGGTCAACAAGTGGGGGACTTGCCTTGGTCTGAGGTCAGGGAAGGTCTCCTAAGAGGAGAAGGCTGAGCTGAGAGGAAGCAGGGGGAAGAGGGGAAGATGGGCTATTTTGGGCCAAGGAAGAGCTTTGAAGAAGCTGAGGAAACGAGGGGAAGTCTGAGGTGGCCAGAGCTGGGAAAGTGAGGAGCAGCAGGTTGGGGGGCAGCGGGAAATCTAGGCAGGGGGCTGTTTGCCAGAGCCTGTTATGCCTTGAGGTCTGGAATGGGGCAGAGAGACCCAGGTCCTCTCAGACCGCTCAGAGAATGAGGTGCCCCCAGTGGCAGGACCCCAGGCTAGAGGGTGAGACTCCCAAATTTGGGTCCTCTTCAGCCAGCCCAGTTCCCCCTTCATTTATATTCAGATCTTCACTGTTTCCTGGGCTATTGCAATGGCCTTTCTATTTGGCTCCCCCGATAAACTGTCTTTACTGATTTCTTTCTTTTGACCATTTTTTTTTTTTTCTCCTGAAGAGACGTTTATGGGATTTGAGATATCTGAGGCAGTCGGCAGTATGGAAGCCTTTCTTGATTGTTAAGTCTCCTGTTCCCAGTCCTTTGTGTTTTTTTTCCTGCACATTGTTTTTAGAAGCCTTGCTGAGGGCTTGTCTGGGACCTCAACTTTGGTAGGAAGTCCACGTGGGAGTTGCAGGGGTGGGGGGTGGTCTGCAGAATGTGAAGCTTTAGTACCAGTACCAAGAAAGACCCCCAGACATTTCCTCCCACTTTTGAGTAAAGAGCCAATGCCAAACTCTACCACTTTGTACTTAAGCAAATTTAACACAAATCTCATTTGAAAATAAAACAAATGGTTTTCCACATGCATTGCATCCCCTGGGGCTGTGGCAGCCAGTGGTAGCACTCCTGCTTTCTGAACTTCAGCCTCACTGACCACTTTGAGGCTCCTCAAACACTCCACATTCCCTCCTTCCCCAGGGCCTTTGCACCTGCTGTGTCTTCCCCGTGGAACATTTTCCCCTTCACCTCATGCCCCCTTGCCTACTTTCCCCTACTCCTTCTTCTTAGCTCGGCTTACTTGTCATTTCTTCAGAGAAATCTTCCTTGACCCAGATGGCTAAGATTGGGTCCTCTTATATTCTACCATGGCTCCCTATTCTCTTCGGGCATAGCACTCACTTTCACTTATAGTGAAACTATCTGTGAAGTAATTTGAAGTGCAACAGTCTTCTTGTGAAGTAATTTGATTAATTCAAAAGTAATTGAATAATTTGAGGAACTAGACTCTACGCTCTCTGAAAGTAGGAGCTTGTCTATTTGAGTCACTTTTCTTCCTTTAACACAGAGCATGACACCTGGCACACAATGAATGTCCCATGCACATTCATTGGGTGGACCAACCAGCATGAGCCACAATTCTCTCGGCTTTTTGGATATGCTGTTGCCACAAGGGAACTTAAAGCAGGAGTCACGTGATAGCTCATTGGCTGTGGCTTTTATGAAACCCAGGCTGACCTACACCTGTCAGGACATGTGTTTCGGTTCACGTTTGACAACAGATCTGGCCAAAAGGAAGATGAACAGAATATTTGAGGAGGAGGAGTTCAATCCTTTATGAGAAAGGTTTGGGCAGAGAGCTGCGAGTTTATTTTTTTTAATTTTAGATTAAAAAAAAAATTTATTTGGGGGCACCTGGGTGGCTCAGTTGGTTAAGCGACTGCCTTTGGCTCAGGTCATGATTCTGGAGTTCTGGGATCGAGTCCTGCATCAGGCTACTTGCTCCATGGGAGACTGGCTTCTCCCTGTCTCATACCCCCTGCTTGTGTTCCCTCTCTAGCTGTGTTTCTCTCTATCAAATAAATAAATAAAATCTTTTAAATCAACAAACAAACAAATAAACACAAGTAGTGGCATCTGGGTGGCTCAGTCATTAAGCATCTGCCTTCGGCTCAGGTCATGATCTCAGGGTCCAAGGTTAGTGCCCATAGTCAGGCTCCCTGCTGGGCAGGAAGCCTGCTTCTCCTTCTCTCACTCCCCCTGCTTGTGTTTCCTCTCTAGCTGTGTTTATCTCTGTCAAATAAATAAATAAATTCTTTAAAAAAATTTATTTATTTGACAGAGATAGTCCTGGCTCGATCCCAGGACTCCGCAATCATGACCTGAGCCAAAGATGGACACTTAACGACTGGGCCACCCTGGCACCCCCGGAGTGGGGAGTTTAATATGGCTGAGACAATTAGTGGTCATTGAATATCCATGTGCCCCTGAACTATGCTGGCTTCCTTGTAATTATACTGGGGACGTGTGCTTAGTTCTTTCCAATGGATGGAGAGTGGAAAGAATGGGAGCCGTTTCTCCCTCCTTCCCCTTCTGTTGAAGGCAGATGTCCATAGCACAGAGTTGCAAGGTGGAGAAGAGCCTCCTGAGGCGCAACAGCCTTCTTGTGAATGAGAAATGAATCTTTGTTCCATCAGACCTTTAGAATTAAGATTCATCTTACCAAAATTTCATTTTGATTTATCTGTTACTGTGGCACATCACATGCTGCCCCGACCGGCACTCTCTTACCACACTCATGCTTCCTCATGCGTTTTCTCAAAAGCCACGTATTATTTCCTTTTACATTCTTACCTGTTAGCCAGATGGCTGCAGCCTTTCTGGAGTTTGTATTAAGAATTCCAGGCATCCCACCAGCGGTTTTCACACAAGGCAGCTCCTGCCAACATGTGGTTGTATTGACCTCTCGATACAATTTCCTTCCCCTCCCCCGGGAAGAGCGCTTCATATGAAGTGACTGTCTTCCAGTGCCTGGTGCTGTTTCTGACCGCTTCTGGAAGAGGGCTTCTGCCTGGCAGCTTCTTGGAGTAGCTTGCCCACGCTTCAACCTGTTCTCTCCCAGGTGAGCTGGGGCACAGAATATGTCCCTCTCAGATTCTGATCGCCTCCCGTTACTCAGCCAGTCCAGATCCCAAGTAGACAAAAACCCAAAAAACCCCATGCAGACATTTATAGGATAAAGGGTTCTTGGGGTAGCTGCTGAGGAACAGCTTCTGAGTCCTACTGCTTCTTTCTCCTTTCCTTTGAGAGCCACTGGGAGGATGGAGGTCAGGGACCCTCTGAGGGGGAAGGGGCTTCGGCTGGCATAGGGGAGCTGGTGTCACCTGATGGATCCTCTCAGGGCTGGCGGTGGTCTCCGGCCTGGGGCGGGGTCCCACTAGCTGGCAGACTGCGAGCAGACCACTCGAGTGTCCTCAGCTGTAAGGCAGTGCGTGAGCAGCAGCCGGGCTGTGTGTCCCTCACCTGTCAAAGCACTGGCCCTCAGGGATCAGATGGATGGGGAGTGGGGGCATAGGACGATGGCCCTCTGTGCCAGAATAGCTCTGCTTTTATTTATTTCATTTGCATGGTGGAATAATCAGTTGATGTATTAACTAATCTATTAGTGTTTTGTTCTGTGTGTCTTAGGAGATTCCAAAGAAGGAGGTTGAGTTTTATTTTCTCCCATATTGAATTCTGGCCCCCTTGCCCGGTCTGTGAACAGTGCTTGGGATTCAGAACAAAAAAAGTCATGCACAGGGAGGACCACGGTCCCCAGGCTAAGTTTTGTTCCGAGGTGGGCAATGCTAGAGGAGAGGAGAAAGAGCCTGGGGTTCAGAGTGGTCCTTCCTCCGAGGCCTGCGTCTTGCCCACTTAGGAGATGAAGTGGTGGGCGGTTGACTGCTGTGTTTTCAGATGCTAATTCTATAACCTTGACAATGGCCTTGGGTGGGCATCTGTGGTTCGGAATGTCCTGGTGAATGGCTGGGTCTGGGAGTAGAAGAGGGTTGGGGTGTAGGGTGGAGGATTGGGAAATAGAAGACAGTGATCTTCTCTGCAAGGAGCAATGTTAGAAGAGGGGACAGAGGGCAGAGCCTTTTTCCCAGTGACCCAAGGGATGGGATGGAGGAGAGAGTGCTCCAATGACTGGCTACTATCAATAATATCAGAGTGGAAGAATGTTCTAAGTGGAGAGAATAATTTCTGTGTAAGCATTGTGGTAAACTGCTTAAAGAGATCTTGGTAGAAAAAGTCTGGAAAAGGTCTCCAATAACTTGTTATTATTTATTATTCAAAATAAATGTGCTCTTTTATACCTGATTTATACTAGTTATTTTGTTTTCTTTTTGTTGCAGAGGGCAGAGAAATTGCTTCAAGTGTCACAAAACCCAGGTCTGACCCAACTTATGCAAATGCACACGTGTTTGGGATGTGTCTGTGACAAGCAGTGACGAGGTAGGAGTTTCCTAGGATGCCCCCGAACACCCCTGTCTTTTCTACTGTTGGTGCTTTGGTCCAGCTGCCCCACCCCCCAGGAGTGTCTTCCCAGGCCTGGGCACAGGGGCTCCAAAGCCAGGCATGGTCTCTCCCCACTTCCAACAGTGCTGGGCATTTCTTTAAAATCCAGTTTGCGAGTTCCCACATAGAACTTTTTGGTGTTTTTTCTGTTGTTGGTCTTGAATTGAAATTTGAGTGCCAGACCGTTAACTTTTTACGTCATTTCGTCCTGTGTCCCCAAGTCAGACTGGAAACTCCTTGGGTGGGGGGTCGCTTTCACAAAAAATAACTTTGTATTTCCCACAAGGCAGGCCTCACTTGAACTTCTCAACACATAACTGTTGGTTTGGTTGAATAAGAATGCCTAAAATATTTTCAAAGTTAAAAAAATATAGTCTCTTACTCAATTAAAAAAGGCAGAACAGGTAGATAACTCCCCTGCTTTATATAATCGAAGAACTCAGCTGAGCTACAGCTCATGTACAACCCAGAATTAGACTATTGTTCCAAGGTAAGACAATTATAAAACATTTTAGATAGATGGTTCCATTTTATTTTTAATTTCTTGCAAAAAAAGTAGAAATTTCTAGCAAAGCTCTTTTCAGCTGGTCCTATTTATCAGAAAGCCTTCTCTCTATCTACCTGGAGACTCCTCTGCTCTGATTTCAACTTTACTTGCATTTTCCTCACATCGCTGGAGAGATCGCTTCAAAACTTTGAACTCTACAACTGAAATTAATGATATACTGTATGTTAGCTAGTTGAATTTAAATTTAAAAAAAATTAACGATGTCAGCCCATGTTGAAATCCTCCAACGAGTTAAAAGAGACCTGGCATCTTCTCTGACTTCCTACCCTATGTGCGCTGGCCTTGCCTGCCTCCCTAGTTCTTCCTGCCCTCCTCTTCTTTTGCTCTGCTCTAGTCACATGGCTCTTCTTATGCTTCCCAAGATGTACTAAGTGCTTCCTTCCTCAGGGCCTTTGCACGTGCAGCCCCTTTGCCTGCTGTTCTCCTTGCTCCTTATCCTTTGGGTCTCTGCTTATCTATCACTTCCTCCAAGGGCCTTTTTGTCTTTTTTTTTTTTTTTAATAATTTATTTTATTTTTTTGGTGTTCCAAGATTCATTGTTTATGCCCCACACCCAGGGCTCCATGTAATACGTGCCCTCAGTACCCACCACCAGGCTCTCCCATCCCCCTGCCCCCCTCCCTTCCAAAACTCTCAGTTTGTTTCTCAGAGTCCAGAGTCTCTCATGCTTCGTTTCCCTCTCTGATTTACTCCAGTTCACATTTCCTTTCCTTCTCCTAATGTCCTCCATGTTACTCTCCAAGGGCCCTTTTGATCACCTCCCACAAAGAGGCCCCTGCTCCGCCAGACTCTATCACAGCACTGTACTTATTTCCTGGACAGAATTTCTCACAGTCTGAAGTAATTTTAATTATTGTTTGCTTTAGTTGTTTATATTTTGTCTTCCCCATAAGTGAGTTCTTTTTTTTTTCTTAAGTTTGTATTTATTTGTCAGATAGGAAGAGAGAGAGAGAGCACAAGCAGGGGAAGCAGGGGGCAGAGGGAGAGGCAGGCTCCCCATTGAGTGGGGAACTTGATGTGGGACTCGATCCCAGGACCCTGGGATCATGATCTCAGCCAAAGGGACCCTGTCCATTTTAGTCACCAGTTCAACTCCTACTTGTCACATGGCAGGGGTTCAATATACGTATTTATCAACTAGAGGACAGAAATACTCAATTTGTTGATCTTGGGGTAAAAGAAGGCTCAGGCCCGCCCCCACCCTCCCAACCTTGGAGTTTGGTTATGAGAGACTCGCCTGAGTCTGAGAGACCAGCCAGTTAGCTGGCCTGGCTGACAGGTCCGTGGACTCCTGTCTAGACACTCGCTGTAGTCATTCCTCCCTCCCTGGCCCCTCCGGAGGGTCTGTAGGGAGCTAGTGAGCACCAGTATGGTGGGAAAATCCCATCTGCGAGGCCCTCTACTGCCCGCCACAGTCCCAGTTTTTCCCCCTGAGGCCTCCAAGTGAGAGCATTGACATGTTGCCAGGCCAACAGAATGGCTGTGGTGGTTTGTCATCTCAAGGGGGGTGGGGATCACTCAGGGAGAGGAGTCCAGATGAGATATTAAAAGACACTGTTGTCTGAGGTGACAGGGAACAGCCCGTTTTAGGGCCCAGGGTCTCACTCAGGAGTCAGTAGATAAAAGAATGATTTAGTAGCTGGAGAAAGGGAACTCAGCTTCTGAGGCTTTTTCCAGCTGCTCAGCCATAATGCCATCCAAGAGCTGACCTTTAATGTAGGCACGTGCGGACGACCTGCTGGGACAGTCCAGAAGAATCAAGCCAAGAGGTGCTGATGGCAAAGCTAAGTCAGCCAAGGGGGTGGCAGCCAGGGGCCCAGCCTTGCAGGGAGGACAGCCGCAGAGCTGGGAGATGGAGAACAGCACGCAAATGTTTAAAACGGTGCAGAGGGTGTCAGGGGAGGCTGGAAACAGCACACTAGGCCTGAGAGCCGTACGGGAGGGGGGAATGGGCAGTGTCTGGGAAGGGGTTGGAGACTGTTGCTCCCACCCAAGAGCAGGATGGGCAGAGAGGCTTGGGGCCCGCAGAGTGGTGGGTGTCTCAAACCCCCTGATGACATTAAGTTACACTCAGCAAAAGCTGTTTCTTATAAATGGTCTAATTCGGGTCTCTGAGGAGCATACTATCAGCCCCACTTCCTAGATGTGGAAACAGGTACTGGAGAGGTTGGATGTGTTACCTGAGGCCCCTGGCTAGTTAGTGGCAGAGCCAGGTTCAGAAGCCGGGTATTCTGATGCTGAGGCCAAGCCACAGTGGTGTTTTGTGTTTTTCAGGACCCCAGGAGATGATGCCCACCCACTTTTTCTGGATATTCCTCCTCGCCACAAATTCAAATCCATCATCCTCAGTTCCAATCAAATCTGGTACTGAGAGCCTTCGATGGGTCCAAGCCAGTGGGGACCTTGCTGTCTTACTCCACTGGTCCACGAGGGACGGGTGCTTCCCACCTAGAGACCCTGGGATTCAGAGCAGAGCAATATGGTGATTCTGTAGTCAAGTGTTCTCTCCCAAACTATACCATCAGGGGGATGCGGAGCCTATATGATTCTACCAAAACCTCCTTCAGGTTCATTGGCCTGACTTGGGTGGTGTATCTTTTTGTCCCAGGGAGACTGTGGTGATTGCGTTAATGGCCCCTAATCTTCCCTCTCTCTTTATCCATGCCCTGTGTGACGTGACTGTGGATTTTATTTCCTTTCTTGAGTATGAAACTAGTCATGTGACCTACTTTGGCCAATAGAATAAGGTAGAAGGGACTGTAGTTTCCAGCCTGGACCTCAAGAGACCTTGTGTCCGGTTGCCCTCTTGCTCTCTGTCCCTGGGAAGGACATGCCCGGGCGGGCCTGCTGGTTGATGAGAGGAGGAGGATGAGAGACATTTGGGGCAGAGCTGCCCCAGCTCGGGGACCCTGGCCAGGCTGCCTGGGGAGCCCCCAGCAGATCCGCAGCTGCCTGAGGGGCAGCCTACACCTGCCCCTCCCCACTGCTCTTTGAGCTGTAATTGTTCATGTTTGTATGTCACCGGGACTTTGTGGCTGGTAAGCAGCAGCTGCTGGTGGTGGCTGACTTACGGGGACACTTTAAGAGTTAGCAAAGCACCAGAGCTCTGACAGAGTGACTCAGTATATTGTGTAGAAGAAGAAAAAAAGTAAGAAAGTTGATTGATCGAAGGGACTTAGGGATTCCTGAGTCCCACTCTTCATCTTGCAGTTAAAGATTGGAGTCCTAGAGGCGTGAAGTGACTTGTTCCAGGCCGGCTGCACATGTGTGTGCTGAGGGTAGAAGTCCTGTTTCCCAATCCAGGCCTGCCTCTCCTTGTATAGTTCAGATGGGCACACTGGGCAGGTGGCCGTCCCAGCACGTGGGCTAACGTCAAAGGGTAGGGATATGCTCTACAACCATGGCCTTAACCTCTGAACCTTGAAGACTCTTGGCCTGGGGGGTCTGAGACTAAGCAAATGGCCTTAAAGCAGGAAGTCTGTTCCAGAGTGGCCGCCTTTCAGTAATGGCTTCCTGGCTGTAGATGGCGGCCAGTTGCAACTTTCAGCTGTAAGCTCCAGCGGTCACTTTTGAGCTCTCTAATGCCAAATGGGTCCCGTTCCCAGAAAACTGTGACATGGCCACAGGACTATTCAGGCAGTCGGATTACACTCTAGGGTCTGGCATTGCCCTGTCTTTGGAGTCCGAGAAATGCTCCTTTGAATATTGGGCGTGGTGTAGGACAATTGACTGGTGTCTTCCTGTGTTGCCAACTTCATCTCTTGTACTGCTCTCATCTCAGAGGGGGCCAGGGTGCTGGGTGACAGGCAGCTGGGTGTGAGTTTGCATGTGTGTGCGTGTGTGCGGGTGCATGTGTATGTGTGCGTGCATGCGTGTGTGTGAATGTGGGAAATGAGACTGGAGCGGGACAGTTCCAGGTGTATCTACTCAGAGATCAGTGGAACTCTTTTCCTGGATAGAACATGATAGATTTAACAATTGTGCTTTTCAATAATTCCTCTGTTCCAGGGTCTCGCATTGGTCCTATCTCCTTTTCAGTTGCTTCTTACTGGAAGAGCATGAATCAGATCTGTGCTGGAAGGACTGAGGTACCAGCCCGGTTCTGGGAGAAGGAGCAGGCTGGGGCTGGGGGTGGGGCCTCTAGGCAGCCAGACTGGGAAAAAACAAACCCTACTGAGCCCTTCTGCTTGGTGCTCTCCTATCAGCCTAACTCTCTGTTCAGGTTTCAGAGGACTTCTGGAATCCTGGGTCTTTTGACTAGTTAGGACAGAGAGGCTGAGCTTGGGCTGCTGAGGGGAGATCCGAGACCACCTGCTAGCCTCAGGACACTTCACCTTGCAATTCTCCAGCGGGTTTCACGTTAGAATCACTTGGGAGTTTTCTTTTCTTTTCTTTTCTTTTTTTTTTAAAGATTTTATTTATTTGACAGAGAGAAACACAGCCAGAGAGGGAACACAAGCAGGGGAGTGAGAGAGGGAAAAGCAGGCTTCCTGCCGAGCAGGAAGCCCAATGTGGGACTTGATCCCCAGTCTCCGAGTTCATGACCTGAGCCGAAGGCAGTTGCTTAACCAACTGGCTACCCAGGCGCCCCACTTGGGAGTTTTCGAAGACCTACGCCCAGACTCCACCTCAGGCAATAGGATCAGAATCCTTGAGGGTGAGAGCTTAAGCAAGATAATTTTTTCATGTAATTTATGTAAATCATGTTTATACAATTTTAATTTTTAATAATGGCTGTACGTAAAAACGGGCTCACAGAATTCATGGAAAATTAACTATCAGTTCTCCCAAGCTGGTATAAGCCAGCTCCAGCATGCCATTTCATATTCCAATGAGCCCCAAATTTCTATTTCCAAACAGAAACTCTGAACTCTTTCTCAGTCCCAGGCTTAGGTAGCTAACCTCCTACTTCTCCATTTCTAGGACTCAGAGATATCTCAAACTTAACATCTCCAAAACCAGGTTCTGTGTCTTTTCCCCTAATGCTGCTTTTCTTTGCTGCTCCCTGTATCTCCATTCAGATGTCAAACTAGAAACCTTGGGTCTTCCTTGTCATTTTTGCTCCCTCAGTGACACATTTGCCCACTGCCCTCATTGACTCCATTACCAATGTGAATCTGTTCTATCTCCAAGTGTATCTTGAATCCATGCACTCCTCCGTCTTCTGTGACACCTCTCTGGCCCAAAGTATTAGCACCACTCCCTGGAGCTACTATAGCAGCCTTGGACGTAGCCTTCCTCATTCGATTCTGGTCTTTCATTTGGCCACGTTCCATGAAGAGCCATAGTAAGCTTTTTCAAATGTAAGGAGAACCCTCTGTTTAAATCCCTGTAGGCTCTTCTCACTGCTCTTAGGATAAAACACTTACTCATTACCATGGCCTCTAAGCAAAGCCCAACGAGGTCTGCTGTGGCATTTGCCATTGGGCTCGAACTATGCTTGTGCCCTGTAGCCCTCTTGTTATTTCCTCTTACCACCAAGCTCCCTCCTTCTTCAGGGCTTTCATGTATACTCTTTTCTTCTGTGTGGAAGTCTTCTTTTTCTCTCTTTTTTAAAAATGGAAGCATAATTGACATATAATACTATATTAGTTTCTGGTATACAACATAGTGATTTGCCATTCATATACATTACAAATGGTCACTGTAATAAGTCTAGTTGCCATCTGTCACCTTACAAAGTTAGTGCAATATCACTGACTATATTCCCTATGCTGTGATTTACACCTATATGGCTTATTTATTTTATAACTGGAAGTTTGTACCTCTTGATACCCTCTATCCATTTTGCACTCCCCCAAGCCTCTCCCCTCTGGAAACCTCCAGTCTCTGGGTTTTATTTTGTTTTGTTTGTCTATTTTGATTCCACACATAAATGAAATCACATGGTGTTTGTTTTTTCTCAGTATGACTTATTTCACTTAGCATTATACCCTCAAGTACCATCCTGTTACAAATGGCAAGATCTCATTCTTTTTTTTTTGGCTGAATAATATTCTATCATGTTTATATATCACATCTTTATCCATTCCTCTATGGATGGACACTAGGTTCCTTCCATATCTTGGCTATTGTAAATAATGATCAGTAAACATAGAGGTGCATATATCTTTTCTTTTTTTTTTTACAGTAGCCTCCGTGCCCAGCATGGAGCCCAGTGCAAACCTTGAACTCATAACCCTGAGACCAAGACCTAAGCTGGGTTCTAGAGTTGGATGCTTAACAGACTGAACCACCCAGGCACCCCACATAGCCCACATATATCTTTTTGATTAGTGTTTTCATTTTCTTCAGACAGATACCCAGTGGTACCATTGCTGGAGCGTATGATTGTTTTCTAGAGTGCCTATACCAATATGCATCTTCACCAACAGTTCATGAGGGTTCCTTTTTCTTCACACCCTTGCCAACACTTGTTATTGCTTATGTTTTCAATTTTAGCCATCCTGACAGGTTTGAGGTGATACCTCATTGTGATTTTGATTTGCATTTTCCTGATGATGGATGATGTGCATCTTTTCATATGCCTGTTGGACATCTGTATGTCTTCTTTGAAGAAATGTCAATTCAGATTCTGTGCCCATATATAACTTGGCTTTTGTCGTTGTTGTTGTTATTGAGTTGTATGAGTTCTTTATATATTTTGGATATTAATCCCTTGTTGGATATATGATTTGCAACTATCTTCTCCCATTCAGTAGGTTGCTTTTTTGTTTTGTTAATGGTTTCCTTTGCTATGCAGAAGCTTTTTAGTTGGATGTAATCTGAATAAGATATTTTTATAAAAGTCCTCAGGTGATTCTCAAATGCAGCCAGAGTTGGATCCCTTGCTTCCAGAGATGATCTGTAAGAGCCATCTGCAGGTACTTTGACCAAATGCTGTGTAGAGACGTTTGTTGGTGAGGCAGTTCTGTGGCTTAAGACACTGCCTCCAGTAGGCTGAATAATGGCATTCAAAGATATCAGATTCTAATCCCTGAAACTTACAAATATTATCTTATTTGGTAAAAGTGTCTTTGGAGGTATGATTAAATTAAGAATCTTAAAATGGGAAAATTATGCTGGATATTTTGAGTTAACCCTAAGTACAATCACAGATATCCTCATGAGAGGGGGCAGAGAGAGACGATGCAGACACAGAGGAGAAAGTGATGGGAAGATGGAGCAAAGAGACTGGAAGATGCTGGCCTTGATGATTGATGTGATACGACCACAAAGCAAAGGATGCTGGCAGTCACCAGAACCAGAAAAAGCAAGGAACAGATTTTCTCTAGAGCCTCCACAGGGAGCATAGCCCTGGCAGTGCCTTGATTTTGGTCCCATGAAGCTGATTTATGACCTATGGCCTTTAGAGTGGTGAGAGAGTCAATGTGTGTTGTTTTAAGCCATGCAGTTTATGGTACTTTGCGATGGCAGCCATAGGAAACTAATACACTCCCTACCTGGAGAGGCCCTTTGAGCTGTCAAGTCAACATTACCCTCTCGGGTTAACATCCCCTAGCCCAATACAGAACTCACATGAATCCAACCCTTCAACCAATTGGCCAACTACTATGAATGAGGGGACCAGCTCCATACTAGATAAAATGGAAATTACAAAGCAGAATTGTCAGTAGTGCTGGGCACCGATGGGACCAGAGTTGAGTCAGCAGACAGGGCTGGCATCCCCTGTGGTTTTCTACCTACCGGTCACATAATAATCAGAGGGCCTATATAGATACCTGACCAAGCTTATCTAGGCAAGGATAGGGACGCAGGAAAGGGGACAGAACCCTTAGAAAAGATAGAAGAGCTTGAAGATAGGACTATGCCAAAGATTTTGTAAAAACAAGTGCACAGACAAGCTTGGGTGGAGCTGAAGCTAGAAGCATGGAGGTTGTTCTCAGACTTCAGTGTGCTGAATTGCTGAATTGTTGAGGAGCATTGTCTAGGAATCTGTACTCAGTACAAGCTCCCTGGGTTATTCTCATGTAAATGATTTACTGATTACATTTTTAGAAACACTGAGTTCAGGTCATAGATACAGAAAATTGAAAAAATTGGTTAGAATTAAGCTTATTGACTCTTCAAAATTAACAAAGCTTGATATATTATTTAACTATGTAGCATAGCTATGTAGCTATAGCTATTACAGCTATTCCATATCTGAAATTCTTCTTTCCATCAAAGTAGTGTACATATATGAATTTAAAAGCTAAAGGCACTGCAAAGATTATAGTGAAAATCATCAGACCCCATTCTACCTCTTCCTATTTCAGATTCCCAGATACAACTTCTTTGAACTCTTTCAGCTGTTTATTCTGGAGGTTAACCTCCATATTTCCAAATCACATATGCATACTGCTACTTCTTGATTTTTCAATTTGGGGCATTATCTACCGACTTTCCACCAAGATTAATGATTAACTTTTCCATCTATTTCCCTGTCGCTTTCAACAGATCCAATTCTTTCCCTCCATCTTCTCCCAATAGTTACCTTTCAGTGTTTGGTTAAGTAAAAATCAGTGTGTTGATTTCTAGGCAAAATTGTTCCCAGCCAAGTCATATGGTGATTATGACTGTATTTGCTTCGTTATATAACTTAGATGTCTCTTGGAATAATAAATTGCTTAGACAGTCAGCTATGCCCCAACATCTTTCCCCCCTTGTTCTGGAATAAGAGAGTCTGTAAGTGCGTGCTGGACCATCCACCTAAAGCTACAGTTCCTAGCCTCCCTTGTATCGGGTATGGTCACTGGGACTAAGTTGTGCCAAGAGGAAGTGAGCAGATATGGCAATACCTGTATCATGCCCTAAAGGTAGTAATGCATCTTCCTCTTTATCTTTCCTCCATTCTGCTACAGAAATGCAGATGTGATGGCAGAAGCAAGATCAGCCAGTTAAGGCTCTAAGGTAGAAGACACATGTTGAGGACTGAAGAACATGATTGAAGATGACTGCCTTACCATAAGAAAGAAATAGGCTGCCATCTTGTTTGCAGTTTTGTCCCATGGGACTCTTTGGGCCCTAACTGTATTAACCGGGGCTAGAATATCTCAGGCAGATTTTCCATGAAGCTCATGGAGTTCAACTTCAAGATTCCTTATTTACACTTGTCTTGTTTAAAGGCCCTGGTAGGGATTCTAGACATTCTATATTTGTGGTTTTATATTCTTTTCATTAAAGAAGTCCTCTTACCCCCAGTTATATAAGCTTCAGGCCCCTCCTATCCCTCTCTGTACCTACAGTAGAAACTACTAGCTTTCCACCAAAACCCATTCTGTCCTTCTTTGGATCTCAGGATATATTTAGTAGTCTATCTTCTGGTTAAGTACGGTCCTATGAATGACGGTAATGTGTGCTGCCTCCAGGCCTGGCTCATAAAAACCTCCTTCAGTCTCCTCCATGATCCTTCCACCCTCTATTCTGGCTGATTGGGCAGGTGACAATCAGGGTGTCCTTGGAAAGCATGTTTTGAATATGACAAAGCATCCATTAACCAGAGTCACTGAGGAATGCATGGTGAGAACTA
This sequence comes from Spilogale gracilis, assembly GCA_004023965.1. Classification (NCBI taxonomy): domain Eukaryota; kingdom Metazoa; phylum Chordata; class Mammalia; order Carnivora; family Mephitidae; genus Spilogale; species Spilogale gracilis. Next base: position 18,825 of record PITA01012681.1, on the reverse strand, counting down.
GTCACCAACTTCAATGTCTGTCCAGGACTGTTACACCAAAAAGAAATAAATTTGTTCTTAAACTACTGACTTTATGGGGACCTATTTGTTTCTGTAGATCAGCTTACCCTAATACAGTACCTATCATTAATCAATTCCCATCCTACAGGATCCCTGTAGCACAGTTAATCACATCAGGAAATCTGTCAGTTCCCTCAATTATTTCTTTTGGAAAGTTTTCTGGAGATTGCTGAATATCTTCTCTAGTCAGCTTTCTTGCTAATTTTTTTGTGTAGCTACTAACATTTATCATCATTTTAGGGCATTCCCTTTGCTTCTCTCTTGTGTTGGATCCTATTTTCTGGATCCTGTATCTTTATTTTTTTTCTTATTAATCCTTTCATTTTGCTGTGACCTATCTTCCAGTAGCTTTCTAAGAAGTAATGCACAAGAGATTAAAATGTAGAAGTTTTAGGTGCCTGGGTGGCTTAGTGGGTTAAGCCTCTGCCTTCAGCTCAGGTCATGATCCCAGGGTCCTGGGATCAAGTCCCACATTGGACTCTCTGCTCAGCAGGGAGCTTGCTTCCCCTTCTCGCTCTCTCTGCCTATGCCTACCTGTGATCTCTCTCTGTCAAATAAATAAATAAAATCTAAAAAAAAAAAATAAATTGTGGAAGTTTTGAATGCCTGATTTGTATTCTTGTTTTATATCTAGTGTTTACTCCTAATTTATAGTTTGGTTGAGTGTAACATTCTAAGTTCGATAGTTTTCCTTTCCAAATTTTCAAGACATTGCTCTATTGTCTTCCCAAACTGTTCACTGAACACAAGTTTAGTGCTACTCTTACTCCTTTTTTTCCTGCTGAAAGATTTCAGAATACTGTCTTTGTCCTCAGTTTTCTTTTTTCTTTTCTTTCTTTTTTTTTTTTTTTAGTATTTTGTTTATTTATTTGACAGAGAGAGATCACAAGTAGGCAGAGAGAGAGGAGGAAGCAGGCTCCCTGCTGAGCAGAGAGCCCAATGCAGGCCTCGATCCCAGGATCCTGAGATCATGACCTGAGCTGAAGGCAGAGGCTTTAAACCACTGAGCCACCCAGGCACCCTGTCCTCAGTTTTCTTATGTTCAAATGATGTGCCTTGATTTGGGTCATTTTTCATACCTTCAGATAAGCATCCAGTGGGCTATTTTAAGTTAGAAATTTAAGGCTTTCAGTTCTGGGCAAGTTTTTTGTTTTTTCGATAATGCTTTCCTGTTCTCTTCCTAGAAGCTCCCAATATTCAGATTTTGACCCTGGAATGATCTGATTTTTTTAGATTTTCTCAACATTAACTTCTAGCACTTTTGTTGAAATTTTTACTTCCCGATTGTATTTTCATTTCCAAAAGTTCTTTCTTTTCCCTAAGTCAATCAATCAATCTTACCTTCCCCCAGGGTTGCATTCTTATTTCATGAAGGTAGTGTCTCTTATCTCCCTGAGGATCCAATTATAGTTTTTTAAAAAGAGTGTTTTCTTCTGCTTCTTTCAGCATCTCTTTTACCTCTGAATACCTTTTTTAATTCCCATTTTGTTTGGATTTTCTTTGCCATGTTTAAGGATTACGTCAAATGTCTTATAATTCTTGGCTAACTTTTCATATATAGGAGAGAGGTATTAAATCTTTTTGGAACTTCTGAGAGATTTGTTGATTAGTGGGCCTTCCTATTGCCAATTTCTTTGCAGACCCCCAGATGTCAGGATCTCTAGAACTTTACCATGGTCCAGATTCCTTTTTTATAAAGAAATCATCTTTTTTCTTTCCTTGTAAGCCAGTAAGACTGGCTGCTTAGAAGGGAAAGAGACCTGTGGTAGACATGGAGCTCCACCTTCAAAGAAGGCCTTGTTGGATCAGCTTCTTGGAGTGTGGTTAGTAAGTAGTCTTCAGCTGTCATTTCTTTCGTGAATAGTCTCAGTTTCAGGGAGCCCCTTTCAGATTGTCCTTCCAGTAGTGACCCATGTCCAATAATTGATCAAGGTGGAGATATAAGGGCCCGGTATTTTTTTGCCTACTGTGGGACAATTTTATTGGACCATTTCAGCCTTAGAGCTCTCTGTGGAGTTGACTGGAGGCTGTCAGACTATTCTTTCCTCTTCCCCATCCCTTTCTCTTCCACAGGTGTTGATGCCGGGAACACTCCCTAATAAACTTCCCAAAGAGTAAACTCTTTCTCACACACTCTGCTTTCTTGATGACCCAACTTGCAATAGCTTCTTTAAAAATAAAAAAAATTAAACTCGGGGGGACCTGGGTGGCTCAGTCGGTTAAATGTCTGCCTTTGGCTCAGGTCATGATCCTGGGGTCCTGGGGTCCTGGGGTCCTGGGATCGAGCCCTGCATCACGCTCCCTGCTTGGTGGAGAGCCTGCTTCTCCCTCTCACTCTGCCTGCTGCTCTGCCTATTTGCGCTCTCTATCTCTCTCTACCCAATAAATAAATAAAATCTTAAAAAAAAATTAAATTCAGTCAACATATAGTTCATCATTACATTCAGATGTAGAGTGTATAACACTCAATGCCTGTAATAGCTTCTTAAGGAGCATTCCGTAAAAGTAGGTACTAAAAGGGGATTTTGGAGCTGGATTATTCACCTCCCATTTGATGATGAGGATCCCATCATTGATTACAGGTAGGCACAGAGAGCCCCTGCTGCAAGTTCAGTGGTTAACTTTCACCTGTGGTGAATTGGATGGTGTACCAGTAGAAGAAAATACACTAGCTGGTGCTATACATCAGATATTTGAAAAATATGAGGGAAATAATGCTATAAACACAACTGGATTATATATTAGTTTTATATTGCTGCTCTTACAAATTACTACAACCTTAGTGGCTTGTACAATTTAAATTTACTATCTTACAATTCTATAGGTCAGAAATCTGACACAGGGCAACTACGCTTTCTACCCACAGGTCCTGTCCCATGCTTTAATAAAATCACCTTTTTGCACCCCCCCCCCAAAAAAAAATCTGACTCAGGTCTCACTGACCTACCTGTAAGTTGGAAGGGCTGTATTTTTTGCTGAAGGCTCTAGGGAAGAATCTGCTTCCTTGAATTTATAGCTCTTAGTAGCTGACTATATTCCTTGGCTTACAGCTCCGTCCTTCATCTTCGAAGTCAGTAATGGCACATGGAGTCCTTCTCATTCTGCCATCTCTAGTTTTCTGCAGCTTGAAAAGGATCTCTGCTTTTAAGGACTCTAATGATTATATTGGGTCCACATAGATAACCCAGGATAATCTCCTCATCTCAAGGTTTCTAATTTTATTCACATTTGTAAAGTCATTTTTGCCTTATAAAGTCATTTTTGCCATGTAAGGTCACATATTTATGAGTTCTGAGAATTAGGACATAGAAATGTTTGGGGAGAATCATTGTTCTGCTTCCACAGATGGCTATTGCCAAGCTTTAGGAAGTGTTAGAAAAAGAAAGTGAGAGACTGAGAGCAGTTGACTGAAACCATGTGAAAGCCTCCTTGTTTCGTATGAAGAGGCTCTCCTCCTACAGAGAAAGTGCAGAGGAGGTGGAGGCTAAGGCCCAGTACTTAATGGTCAGTGTGGCTGATCTCTAAAGAAGGCCAAATTCCCAAACATGGCAGGGCCACTGTGCCAAGGTCAGGACCCTAGTTGGGAAAGAATAGGACCCTACCACATGGATACTTGTGTCAATGTCCCCCAAACTCAACTTCTCAGATTCCTTTGAGCTCTCTGAGCCTGTGGAATTTGGCCACCATCTCTGTTAAAAGCTAGCACTCCCATCCTTGCTTAAAGACAAGGCAAAGACCTCTTCCCTTCAGGATAGAATGTATTCCCTTTCCCTCAGGATCTGTCCTTGCTTCCTCCTGGCCACTGGAACTGTAATTAGAGTTAAGTCACAGGACAACCCAGTCAGGGATGTGTTAGCTTGAAAGGGGGAGGAAAGGAGGACTATCCTCCATATCAAGACAACATGTACTGGAAGGAGTCTGAGGAGTACACTAGATCAGATTCTGAGAGTGTTTAATCATAAATGCCAGAATATAAGATTAAATACAGGAAAACACTGCTTCAGAAATGCTCATAAGATAGATAATTTAATCAGGTGGTATAAACTTGCTATTGTAATGGCTCTTAGAAGCATATAAAAATGATGGCTCACCTTCCTAAGGTCAAAATGCCAGCAGGGTCATCACAAATAGTAAGAAGGAATTAAAAGACTCAGGGGTGCAGACACGCTGAATGGATATACCATGTGAGGCTGGGAAACCACTAGATGAAGGTACACCATTTAAAGAATGCACTGACAAAGAGCACTGTTTGATGTTGATTCATCTCTATGGGCCAGAGCTGGCGGTAGGCGGGACCGTTACAGAACTAGGCTCACTGATAGCAGAGGAAATAGGACACCAGCATAGCTGAGGCCAAGCAGCAGTACTTAACCTTCAGAAGCTGTTACGGATACAATAATTGTAATTCCATTATTGTGGATACAATTATTATAGTGAGCAGCAAGATCAGGGTGGTAGCCAGAGGGGCCTGACACACCAAGGGCTATGGAGATGGTTAATGGAGCACTATATCCTTAGGGGCAAAAATATGAGCAGCAAACAAGAGTAGTACTCAACCTGGGTCAGCAAAAGAAACCAAGGATAGATGATCAGGACAGTGACCCCACAAAAATCAAGGGTTCCTTACTTGGTTTCTGGATCTGAGCTAGTTTTCAGACACAAGGCCTATTGATTGAAGAAGAGGCCATGTCCCCAGGCAGAAGAACCCTGTAACACCTCTGCATATATATATATATATATATATATATATATATATATATTGTTCTGTTTCCACAGATGGCTATTGCCAAGCTTTAGGAAGTATTAGAAAAAGAAAGTGAGAGTAATCACTCTACCAGTCCTTACCCCTAAAAAGATCTATAATGATTTACTCTGAGAATTATACTCTGAGGAAAGGAATATTTTATGGATAGTTATAGAGTTTGAGTTGATGCTGATACTCAGATACCTGAAATATCAAGGTCCCCCAGTTAAGGTAGGCCTAGGAATACCACTGAGAAAATCAAGTTCTGGCCAAGGTCTAGCTCTCGATGCTTCTACTGAGTCTTATGGACTCACCTGTGGTCATTTTCCCAGTCCCCAAATGTCCACTTGGGATGGATATAGTTCATTGTAAAGTGGATGTGGCATATCAGATTAAATATGACTAGAACCAGAGGGCACACACAAATTGCACAGAGAGGTAGCTCAGATCCCATACCATCTATCATTATTTCACCAGGGCCCCTCTCTTAGCTCACACTTTCAGCCATACGGGTGAATCCTTTATGACTAGATGACAGAGAATGAAAAGCCCAATCTTGGATTACAGTTGTTTGAGCTTAGTATCTGTGCTCAAGACCAAATAGTCACTATAGGTGTACTAAGCCTTCCTCAGGGATAGTCTGGGAAGGCAGAGGTGAGGGAAAATCTCCCAGGAGATGGAGCTCCAAGGCTGACATCTGACCATCCACTCTGTGTGGAAAGAAACATAGCTCCAGGATATATATAGACTAACAGGTAGTGACAAATAATCTGACAACTGATCAGTGACCTAAAAGGAGAAAGACTGGAATTCTGGGAACAAGGATGTCTGGGGGTAGAGGTGTATGATGGACATGTGGGAACATATAAAAATTATAAATATCTTTGTATCATATGCTAATGCCCATCAGAGTGCATCTACGATGGGAGAGACACTAAGCAAGCAAGCTAATAAAATGACACAGAGAGTTGATGTCCATCAGCTCCTGCCATCAGCCACTATAGTGCTGGTATGATGGGAATAAGAATGAGGTGGCCATGGCAGAAGATACTGAGGATAATGTGGGCTCCCATTTGCCAAGGCTAATCTAGCTGCTACTGCTACCAAATGTCCACCTTACAGCAAGAGAAACCAACACTTGCTCTCAATTTAGCACCACTGGTCCAGGTAGAAAGTTGACTACACTGAAACCTCTTTCATTCCAGAAGGACCAACAATTTGTTCTGACATGAATAGATACTCATGCCAAGAATGGATTTACCTTTCTTGCCAATGCCACAATCTGAGGATATACACAAGGTCTCACATAAAGTCATATCAGATCAGGATATCCACTTTTCAAAAAGGGAGGGACAGAAGTGGATCCATCACCATGGAGCATGTTGGTCATATCTCATGCTCCATAACAGATACCAATAAGATGGTAGAGTTTTGGGATGGCCTACTGAAGAAACAGATGAAGCTCCAGCTCCGATGTGATGTTTTTGAAGATGAGGTATCATACTCTAGGATATAATACACATCTGAATCAAAGGCCTTTATGGTGCTATATCCCAGATTGGAAGAATTCATGGGTCCAGTGACCAAGAAGGATATAGGAGTGGCCCTACACAAAAAATTTGTGTTTTCTGTGCCTACAGCACTAGGTTTTGCAAGGTTAAAGGTCCCCATCTCCAAAGTGGGGACAGTTCTACTAGGGGACTCAGCAAGAAACTCTTTGAACCATAACTTCAGCTGCTACTTGGCACTTCAGGCTCCTCATGTCCAAGGATCAGTGGGAAAGAATACCGTCTTGACAGGGATGATTAACCCTGATTATTTGGGGAGGTAGAGCTGCTATTACACAATGGAGACAGGGAGGCAGGTGATACCTTGGGTACCTCTTCAGTATTCCCAACCTTAACTTTGATGGTAAATTGTCGGGGACGGTGCGTGCGTGCGCGTGCGTGATCCACCTCTCCTGCCAAGCCCAAGCCACTGGAAACTTTGGTGGAGGTCCCTGTGATTGTGAATGAAAGTCCCTCCTCCCCGCCAAGAATCTGGAGTTATGCTAATGTCGCGGTCATCAACACCATCTTTACTTGCCTTTTGTTCTTCCTGCTCTACTATCAAACTGAGTCTATTCACAAACTTCCCTTTTAATGGTAAAGGCCAGTTTCTTAGAAAGGCTTGAGTCTGCCTGCTATGAATCACTTTGTTTAACTTTAACCTAACTGCACCACCCAACTTCCTCACTTTTGAATAATAAAAGACTGGGGCCCTTGTCAGTCAAGAGAGACAAAGACCGAGCCAAAGGCAGAGAAAATGGCAGAGAGCCTGCGTTGAGAGAAGCAGAGAGCAAGAGGAGCAGAGAGCAAGAGAAGCAGACAGAGAGCAAGAGAGTCAGAAGCAGAGAGAGAAAAGCAAAGCAAGAGGGCTAGAGCCAGAGCTAGAGAGCTAGAGCGTGAGCCTGAGCCTGCTTCATAGGTCTCTCCTGACTGACCTCGGGTCTGTCAGCTTGCATCAGATCTCCGTGTCCGTGTCATTATTTCGCCATCCCGTGGTTCGGGGACCCACATCTCTGCCGAGGCTGGACCCCGGCTGCAACAGTAAATGGACAAGTACAGCAACCCTGAGGGCAAGGTGAATAGGGCTCAGACCTTTAGGCCTGAGGGTCCAAGTTATGCCAATATCATGAAACCAGCAAAGGTGCTAACTGAATGGGGGAACATTTCAACATCCCCAACAGATAGTGCATAGAGGTTGAGGCCCCCAGAGCAGCTGCAGCAGTGGGAGCTGTAATTTGTTCCGTTAATTTTCCTTCTGAACTATGACTTGTCTCATTAACCTTCTCCCTGTAAGTTTCTCCCAGCAAGAGAGACCCATGAGATCTGTGGCAAATTTAGCATGACTTTCCAACAAAGTACTTCCCTGAAGTCCTCCCCACATTCTGGTGACATTTGAGGGGATCCAAAAATGATTTAGGACAGAGAGAGCATTGCCATTTCATTATCTTCGATACAGCTACTTCTCAGTATTTCATATAACATGCAGAGGGCATGTGCTGCTTCTTGTCAATGCTATCTGTCATGGTCAATTTTAAGTGTCACCTTGACTGGGCTAAGGGGGACACAGAGTGGATGTGTCTAGAAGGTGTTTCTGGAAGAGATTAGAGTTTGAATTCATAGGCTGAATAAAGAAGATTTCTCTCACCTATGTGGGTGGGCATGATCCAATCCTTTAAGGACCTGAGTAGAACAAAAAGGTGGAGGAAGGGTAAATTTGCTCTCTGCTCCAGCAGGAACATATAGCTTCTCTTTTCTCGGGCATATGTGCTTCCAGTTCCTGGACTTTTGAATGTAGATTGGGACTTACATAATTGTCTCCTCTGTCTCAGGCCTTTGGGTTTGGCTAGAACTGCACCACGGCCTTCTTGGGCCCCCAGCTTGAAGACAGCAGATTGTGGGATTTCGCAATCTCCATAATGATGTGAGCCAATTCCTCATAATAAATCTTTCATGCACTGTCTTTCTATATCCTCTTGGTTCTGCTTCTTTGCAGAACACTACTACATTATCCATCCCTCATTCCAGTCCCAACTCCCACCACCCTTTCCATTCCCACTCCACCCAGACATACAAAGAGCTCAATCACTTTCAAACAATCAACCAATCAACACGTATTTCATGAACAACTTTGTTCAGCTCTATACCTTGCTTTGAGGAACTTCCTGCAACAATTTACTTGCTTCATTCCCACCCTCCCCACTAGGTTTCAATTTCCACGTGATCATGGATGGTGCCTAGCATCCCCAGTCCTGAGATCAGGGCCTGGCACTTTCTGGGGGCTTTATACATTATTTGTTAATTAAAACAATGTCCCTCAAGAAGCCAGCTACCTAATGCAGTGTAGAGCTGGGGGGAGACATGAGGAAGACAGGAGACTTAAATCTGGGAAGCAATTATTAAGCCCCATAAAAACATTTAGCTGCTGGGCGCCTGGGTGGCTCAGTGGGTTAAAGCCTCTGCCTTCGACTCGGGTCATGATCTTGGGGTCCTGGGATCGAGGCCCGCGTCGGGCTCTCTGCTTTGCAGGGAGCCTGCTTCCTCCTCTCTCTCTGCCTGCCTCTCTGCCTACTTGTGATCTCTCTGTCAAATAAATAAATAAAATCTTTAAAAAAAAAACATTTAGCTGCTAAATGAGCACTGTGGCACCGACTACGGCTATTTTAGGAGGTTGGAGGTATATGACGCTGAAGAAGGAAAGATGTTAAAAGAATGTATTAAAAAAAAGAAGTAAATGTCATAAAGTAGCACATCTTGTAGGCCTTGAAAATTATATAATGTCAACACATCTGAGAGCATTTAGGGTTAAAGGGGACTCATTCATTAATTCAACATGTAAGTGCCGGGTATCTGCTTGGTGCTGGGCATGTGGCAGTGAACAGAAAAAAGAAAAAGAATTGCTGTCCTCAGGGAGCATCTCCTGTGGTGAGAGACAAGCAGTAAGTGAGTTTGTGGTCTAGTAGCAGGTGTACAGTTTGGGGGAAGAATAATGCAAAGATGAATGCTGCTGAGTGGAGTGGGTGCAAGCAACAGGTCCCAAGAAGTGAGATAGGGACCCATGCAGATCCTTGGTGAAGGGCACACAGGCAGAAGGAACAGCAGGTACAGGGGCCCTGAGGTGTGTGTCTGCCTGGTCTACCTGGCTGGCGTGGATTGAACTTGGGCAAAAATAATAGGATGTTGGGGGTTTGAGCTTTTAGTCTGAGTGAGAAGGGAAGCATGGAGGGTATATTAGTTTTCTTTTGCTGTATGACAAACTACCATAAAACAGCATAAATTTATTATCTATATATTTCCAGTGGTCAGGATTCTGGCATGTTTTCAGTGGGTCCTTAACTCAGGGGAGGACCTGAGTCAAGTTGTCGGTGGGAGTTGCAATCTCCTCTGAGGTTTGGGATCCTTTTTCCAAGTTCCCTGATTATTGGCAGAATTCAATTCCTTGTGGTTGTAGGACTAAAATCTCTACTTTCTTGCTACCTATTAGCCTGGAGCCATTCTTAGCTCCCAGAGGTCACTTGTTATCCCCTGCCACCTGGCCCTGTCCACAGTATGGCTGTTTTTGAGGGCATCTCTGCTGCTTTGACTTCCTCTGTCTCTGACCTCTGGGTCATTTTTAAATAGACTCACCTGATTAAACCAGGCCCACCCACAGCATTGGCAGGAATCTTGGAACCATTTTAGAATTCTGCCTACCCCAGAGGGCTTGGGTGGAAGAAGGGCATGGTCTGACTTACATTTCAGCAGGATTTCCCAATGCTGCATTGAGAACAGACTAGGGAGAACATAAATAGAAACAAGGTGACCAATTAGGAGGCCATTATGGGGCATTGGGATGGAGAGGTTGAGAGTGTGTTGAAACTGCTGCATGGCTAGGGAGTGCCTGGAAGCCTAGCAGGGGAATCTAGACTTTATCTTGATGGCAAAAGGTGCCATGTTAGCATTCCAAACTGGGGAGAAGTATAACTTTAGATTCACCCAAGCTGTAATTGCTCAGATATTCCTTTGCCTCATCCTGTGAAGGGATCTGTGTGCAGAAAAAGCATGATGGTTACTCAGGGGCAAGGGGTAGAGCAGGGGTGAATTGGTGTGCCTGGCTTTGCTGAGGATAACTGCAGCCAGGTACAGCAGGTCGCACACTTGACACCCCCTGAAAAATCTTCAGGTTCTGACTCGGGCCGGCATCTCCATTCCCCTCCTGTCTTAGGGCCTCCCGTTCCTCCGTCTTTCTTCCTGTCAAGGAAAGCGTGTCCTAGGATCCCACGAGATGGAAGGAAGCCAGAAAAGGCAGAAAGAGTTTGAAAAGCACAGCAGGGATGTGCCTGTGAATATCGTCTAGTCTGAGACTTGTCACCTTTCCATGAGGGAGAAGGAAAGAGAACGAGGAGGCATGCTTGAGGCAGGACTGGTGAGGGCTGATATGGAACTTGATGTGAAAATATCCAGCCAAGAGCATGGCACAGAGCAGTCCCTCCATCTAGTGATGTTTACTGGGGGTCTGCTCTGCGGCCTGGGTGACTAGCACATCAGCCTCGCCTTGAGGAGCTCAGTTTTGCTGAACACAAGTTTTCAAATGGCCCGTGTGTGACAAGCACGCATGCGTGTGTGTGCGCACCGTCTTCAGTCAGGCTGTCTGGGCTGAGATCTTGGCTCTAGCACTTAATTGCCTGATATCATGCACATTACTGACCTTGCCCCTCTTTGAAAATGGGGCGTACCTGCCTCAGAGAATTATAGCAGGATTGCATGAATGATGTGAGTGAACATTTGTAAAGTGTTCAGAAAAGCTCCTGGAATACAGATATGCAATGTAAGTGCTTGAGACAGAAAATGTGTGAATCTTAAAATCTCAAGTGATGTCTCCCCATCTTGTGACGCTCCTTCTCAATTCTTGTAACTGCCATGCACTGGGTGCAAAGAGAACTGAAGGGCTCCTCCTCCGTTTTGTATGAATGAAGGAGAGCGTGTTCCCAGGCAAGCCTCGCTGGGAGGCTCTGGTGGTTACCGGAGCCAGGCCCTGAGCCGGGCTGCTTCGCAGGGCTGCATGTGATCTCAAAGCTCCAAGCTCCACCCCAGACCACTGAAGCCTAGTTCCTGGGGACAGGAACGGGGAACGAACTTCTAAAATGTCCTGGAGAGATTTTATTTTTTAATTTGTATTTATGTATTTATTTATTAAAGTGTAATTTATTCATTTTAGAGAGAGAAAGAGCTTGTGAGGACAAGTAGGGGGAGGGGCAGAAGGAGAGAATCCCAGGCAGACTCCCCGCTGAGCAGAGTCTTGGGGTTCCATCTCACAACCTATGAGATCATGACCAGAGCTGAAATCAAGAGTTGTACACCTAACTGACTGAGCCACCCAGGCACCCCAAAATGTCCTTGGGAGATTTTAACATCTAACGGGCTGTGGTACTTACTGATAGTATTGATTTGTCTTTTGTGCCTGCGTTTAATTTTCACTTTTGTCTGTGGAGAGTGAGTGTGCATATGCATGTGAGGTAATCCTGTGTTCCCCACCTGCTCTGACAGACTTACGGTAACAACTGGCTTGGACATGGGCTTTTGTACCAAAGCTCATTCTATTGTCAGGTCGGTGAAGAAAGCTCATTAGTCATTTCTGCACTGCTGTTAAGACATAGAGAGCTTTCTTGTTCTCTCAGTCTCTCTCTCCTTTTCAAATGTGGGAATGATCACCCTTTCTGACCATTTCCTACATCCCTTTCTGAATCAGGTAGAAATATTTCAGGGCCAGCAGTGCTGGTAATAACTGTTCTGGGACGTCAGAGAGAGAGGTAGAAAGACAAGGTCTGAGCTTGGTTTGTGGAGAGGGGGAGAGCTTCTGAAAAGTGGAAAAGCAAAGCCCCTCTTCTCAGGGCTCCCCGGCCTCCTGGCGCTGCTAAGGGGACAGTCAAGTCGAATAAATCAGAATTGCATCTTTAATAGGCTGCTAGTCTGCACCCCCACCCTCCTCAGAACAGAGCTGTCTGTCTTTCCGACCCTCCCCAACTGTTTGGTTCCGGCTAATGGGCTGATTCCTAGTTACATAACCTCTTCGTCGTTCGATGAAATCTCATTATTCCACAGTGTGGTGCTCGTCAGGTCTGAGTTCATGTTGAGCTACCTCAGAGGAGCTGGGGACGTGCTGTTTCTCATCATTTCCACCCAGCAAGAGAACTGGAGAGAAACAGCTACAACCAAGCCAATTACGGTGGGGTCCTTGGGGCCTGTTATATAATCTTCCAGACACCTAGCAGGGTGGGGTGGGCCTCGCGGTCTGGTGGGTGCACTGGCCAAGACATTACTCCAAGTCTTGGCTCAGCAAATTTTCAAATGCAGATTTTTGAGGTGTATTTGTATGTGGTCAGGTAGAGCAGGGGCCTTCTAAATTGATTTGAAATTTTCTTGCATACAGATAAACAAAGTAGGAAAATGAATGAAAACAAAGTAAGGCCTTCCTTCCAGGCCTGGTGATTGCTGTGTTTTAGGTCCTAAAGGAGCTCTGAGCCAGGTCAGTCAGGTCACTAACACAATAACCCTTGAATCCAAATATCAAATCCAAATCCAAATCCAAATCTTGGTTTTCAGGACAGATACCTAGCTCTGGTGGGAAATAGAAGCGTCGGTGAGATGTCCACGCCTGGAGCCCTCTGAGGCCATCAGGGTGACAGGATGGCATGGTTGGGGACAGAATGGAGGGCTTTCAGGTCAGCAGAACTGGTTTTATTCTGCTCTGCCACTTACCAGTCATGTGATCTTGGACAAGTCACTTTACCTGTCAGGATCCAGTCAGGAAAACAGAAGCCGTTGTCTCTCAACAGAGGGTATTTAATTATACAGACATCAGAGGAGCTAAAGAGACATGGGTGGGAGATCTTGGGGACCAGCACAGCAAGAGGCTGCTACCCACTGGGACCCAGGGAGAACAGGGTGTCTTATCAGAGCTTAGAAGCCAGGGCTTTCCCCGGGCACCTGAGACCATGGAGGGAAGGAAAGCCAAGGGGGAGCTAGAGTAATACTGGAGACAAAAAATAGCTGGACAGGCCATTCCCAGTAGAGAGAGAAGAGGAGAAATGCTCGGGCTTCTCCCTTCCTCTCATGCTCCAATCTTGCATGAGTGTCCCCACAGGCAGAGCCTGCTAGAGGGCAGAGGAGCATGGGAAAGGAGTCCTGTAATAAAGGACAAAGCAGGGAATGGATCCAAGAACAAATAAGTACATGGCTCGCACAGCCACTAATGTCTCTAAATAAATTGTATCTAATGATGAATCACTAACTATTGCCATCCCTGGGGCTCAGGCACGGAGCAAGACTGGCCGAGGGACACTCTCACTTGTCTGGGAGGGGAAGGGAAGGCAGTGTCTGCCCACAGATGTTCCTCTCCTGTGTTTAGCTCCTCTGCCCTCTGCCCGCCCTGTTTAGCCCAGGTGCCTGGGGGCGGGCTCAGCCTCCAACTGCATGTGGCTCAGACCATGTTCTCCGTGGGAAGCCTTGCTCCAAACACACTCTCTTAGCTGGGGTTCTTCCAAAACGAACTTTGGGACAGGGATCTGGGTGCAAGTAGTTTCTTTGAAAGGTAATCCGAGAAAATAAGAGGGAGGCCATGGGGAAGGAGACAAGGAAGGGGGAAAAGCCAGTAAAGAGTGAATGAAGGAGCAGATTCCTGTGGGCAACTGCATTAGGTCCTGCTGGAGACCCCCTGAGAAACTGTGGAATACGCTTAAGAATCATCCTCCCAGCAAACCGGGAGGCTGGGGCTTTACCCCTGTCCCTCACTAGTAGAGGGTTTCCACCTAGAGAGTAACTTTCCCTTGACCTCCAGACTGTCCCGGGTGGAACCAGCTCCCTCAATCCTGGAGAAAGCCCTTCGGCAGAGAAGAAGCTTAACAGCCTGTTGGGAACTGCCTACTGCCCCTGTGGGCAAGTCCTGGTCGGCCAAGGGAAGCATGGCATGAGCAGCATGGCTTATAGTCACTGAGCCCAAAGGAAGGAAAAAAAAAATCCCTAATGTGTGTTGTTAGGTAGTAAGAGGGGCTTTCTCACCCTTGTGTCTTGGCTCTAGGACCTGGGTTATCTGACTTTGGGGAAATAACACCATGCATTGGCCATTTCATCCTATAGGATAGCATCCCAACCTTACAGGGTGTGGGGCCCAAGCCAGCATCATGCAAAAGGGACTGCCCTACTAAAGTTGTGGTCACGTTGGTGAGGTGGGGGGAAGCGATGGGGGCATAGCGAGAAATACCTTGACCTCTTTCCTCCATTTCTTCCCTCTCCAGTCCCCTACTGGTGCCTCTCATTGGCTGATGTAAACTGGAAGCAGAAGGAAAGTTTGCCTGGATGGTGCAGTCCACAGGGGTCCACCTTCTGGACACAGGGCAAAAGAGAGCCAGAAGGATGGGGCAGAGGGGCGGCAGTGAGAACACAGTCTGATTGATTGCTTCCAGAATGGCTCTGTTTTTCATCCAATCCCAGTCATCATCTTTGTTCCAGCCTCTTTATTCCATCCCTTGACTATTGGGACAAGCTCCTAACCCATTTCCCTGTCTCCAATCCACCATTCCTAATGCTGTGACAGAGTCCTACCACTCCCATTTCAGAGAACTCCAGTGTTTCTCATTCTCTACTCGTTACTGAGAATTGTCAGGTGAAAGGCAATTTAAGGGATAGAGTGACAATTCCAAGACTTCACATCTTATTTCTAATAAGGAGGATAGCTATTAAGAAGATAGACATGGATAATTTCACCATAAAAGAGGTGTGGTTAAAAATATGTGTACATTTGACTCTTTAATGTCTTAGCCTTGTAGTCAAGCTCTTCTCAGTCCAAATTTTCCTTCCAGACTTGGTTTCTGAGACTTGTGTTCTACTGCATTCTTCCATGTGCCTTGGGTCCCAGCCCTGCTGGCCACCTGACATCCTTTGATGGCACATACCCTCCACGCTGGGAATTCTAGATCTTTGCTTTTGCTGTTCTTCCAGCCCAGAAAGCCCCTTCCCTGCTGGTCTTGTAGGATGGTCTGATCAGCTGCTCACTATTAGTTGGGTCAGACCAGACTTTAAGGCCTCATACTTAGTGTGATACTTAGACCGGCAGCCCAGCAGGATCTGGGAACTTGTCCACAGTATAACTTTCAGGCTCACTGTACTTAGAATCAGAGGCCTGCATCTGGGCCGGATCTCCTGGTGATTCCCATGTGCTTGAAAGTCTGAGAAGTAGCAGATATTGTCTGAGTAGCCCAAGTGGGCTTGTAGCTTGAACTTGGCGCTTTACTTGATCTCCCTAGAATAAAGGTTAGGGGGCTCCGTTTTTAGTTTGTTGTAAACTGCTGTGTTCTTAGTTCTGAAGTTGTGAGGGGGCTAACAAAATTGTTAAGAGAATGAGCTTTTGCATGATACAGCCATGGGCTCAAATCTCAGCTCTCCCACTCATTGGCTTGGGACTTTAATAAAGGCAGTCCACCTTTCTCAGCCTCTATTTTCCAGAGTGTAATGTGTTAATAATATCACAGCATAGACATAAGGATCAAATTAAATCAGGTGTGTGTACTATTTAATAAACCATAACTGCGTTTGTTACTTTGCAAACCTGTGAAGCCTCTGGGCAGGGACGCCTGGTGTGGGAAGGTCTTGGCATTTACCTTGTGTGCGAGGGGCAGGTCTTTCTGATATAATGGAGCCCAAGGGCCTAAGAGTGGCAAATCAGAGAAAACAAAGGTGTATCCAAGAGCAGTTTAGTCTACCTGGTTGAACAGATGCTCTACAGAATGGTGTCTACAGGTGCTCTCTGAAAGGTAGGAGGCATCCATGAATTCAGAATGTGACAGGGTTTAACATGCTTTTCAAGTCTCTCATGACTGCCCATTTCTGATTCACACAAGAAAGCAATCCAGTCCAGAGTAAAAAACAAACCTTGAGTGTGTCTCCCCAGACTCTGACATTTTGAATAAGAAAGAGAAGGATCTGGGGGCTCATGGGGTGTTTTCCTCCCTCCTTCCTGTTGAAGGTTGTGTCTTTGGGAAAGAAGGAAGGCTGCGGGACAGGAGCAGCTGGCTTTGCAGAGGCCTTTCAAAGTATGGGGTTGGTGGATTTAACACACCAGAGTGCTGGGCTGCTGGCGCAGAGGGAGGGAAATCTCAGGAAAATGTGGGGTTTGGGCCTGGATGTTTGCCAAAACCCCCTCAAAGACTTTAAAGGGGCATTTGCGACTGTGGAGAAAAATATCCTGAGGAAAATGGAAAGCTCAATATGATCAATGGCACACAGAGCAACATTTCGTTTTCAAATGAAAACATGAAGGAAGAGGCTGGGAACATTGTAGACTCTAGGCCCGACTGCACAGGGTGTGGGCCACAAGCAAACTGAATTTGAATGTTAATGTAAGAAGGAAACTAGGTACACAGGTTGATTTTCCTCATCTTGTAGGTTTATGTCAACCCAAGGTCTTCTACTCTTGCTGAGAGGATTCAGCCCATGGGTCTGCTGATACAGTGGGGCATTTTGGCCTCAGGAGCTCAGATCACTCTAGCACCCCCCCTGGCGTGACAGGGGGCACAGGAAGGCACAGGCTTTCCAGAGGCACAGGGAAGTCCAAAGTTCCCCTAAAGCCACAGAATTATCACAGGGGTAGAGAAGGAGTTACCTAGACAGGAGACTGGAGGGAGCTGACAGTGAAATGGGAAGGAAATTAGGACCAAGTGGCATCTTGAAAACTCACGGAGGGCAGATTTGATGAATGATCGCTAGTGCCATGGGCTGGAGAGAGGGGAGATGTGCTGTGCAGGGGAGAGCAGGAGGGCGCCTCTGAACCTGGGTGGGATGGAGTGAGAGGAGGTGGGAGACCTGGGGGCTGGCCCCACCTGCTGTGAGGTCTTGGAAAGTCCATTGACATCTCTGTGTTGCCCTTCCTAAGTGTTATGGTTAAATGAGTTTTTCCTTTTAATTTTCTTTTAGTTTTTAAAAAGTGTTTATTTTTAGATTTTTGTTTATTTTTATTTTTTAGATTTTTTTGTTTAAATTCAGTTGAGTTAACAAATACTGAATTATTAGTTTCAGAGGTAGAATTTAGTGATTCGTCAATTGCATATAACAACCACTGCTCATTACATCAAATGCCATCCTTAACGCCCACCACCCAATTACCCCATCCCCCCATCGACCACACTTCCAGCAACCCTCAGTTTGTTTCCTATAGTTAAGAGTCTATTATGGTTTTTCTCCTTCTCTGTTTTTATCTTATATTATTTTTCCTTCCCTTCCCTTATGTTCATCTGTTTTATTTCTTAAATTCCACATGAGTGAAATCGTGATATTTGTCTTTCTCTTATTTATTTCACTTAGCTTGATACCCTCTAGTTCCATCAACGTCATTGCAAATGACAATATTTCATTCTTTTTGATGGCTGAGTAGTATTCCATTTTATATATAGCACACATCTTCTTTGTCTATTCATCTGTTGATGGTCATCAGGGATCTTTCTATATTTTGGCTATTGTAGACATTGCTGCCATAAACGTTGGGGTTCATGTGCCCCTTTGGATCACTATGTTAGTTTTAGATGAGTCTATGTTTAAAGAGTTGATTTTAAATTGGAAATTCAATTTTTCTTTTTTTAAAAGAGATAGAAGTTTATTGATAAACTGCAAGGAAGCAGCAAGGGAGGGACTGTTGGCCATGAGACAGTGATGGGGGGCTGTAGTTAAAGGGGGAAGGTAAAAAGGTATGGGAATATATGGAACTTTCCAGAAACTCAGTCTTAATTCAACGAGTATTTGTTGAGCACCTACAAAACTCATGGTTCCTACTGTGTTCAAGGCATGCCGGGGATCACAGCCCTGGTTTAGAATTCTGGATTTATCATCCACTAGTTTGATCTTGGATGAATCATTATGTTTCTCCATCCTTAATTTCCTCGTGTGTTCTAATGGTTATTGAACACTGACTGCCCCATCAAAGTACCAGGATGAGGAACAGGACTTAGAGAAGATATGTCATTTATCCAAGATCTCAGATCTGTGAGCCATGGAGCTGGGAGATGAGCATCAGTCCACTTTTCCTACAATATACTTCCTCTCCATGCTTGTTTGTTACCTTCTCTAGCAGCAGAATAAACACTGCCAGGCCCATGTGTCTCTACCATAGAGCAAACTTAGTGAATTATACTTAGCTATCCATCTGTCTTTCCTGCTAAGTATAAGATTCTTAAAAATGGGTTGATTCTGAATTACTTTTTTCTGTATCTAAGGTCTAGTAGAATGAGACTAGAGATTTTCTTTCATTCTCCCTTTCCTCCTTCCCTCCCTTTTTTCCTTTCTTTATTTCTTTCCTTCCTTCCTTCCTTCCCCCTTCCTTCCTTCCCCCTTCCTTCCTTCCTTCCTTCCTTCCCCCTTCCTTCCCCCTTCCTCCCCTCCTCCCCTCCTCCCTTCCTTCCTTCCTTCCTTCCTCCCTTCCTTCCTTCCCCCCTTCCTTCCTTCCTCCTTCCT
>PITA01012680.1:0-60841 GCA_004023965.1 Spilogale gracilis | reverse complement strand
AGATTGCTCTGGGCAGTATAGACATTTTGACAATGTTTATTCTTCCGATCCATGAGCATGGAATGCTCTTCCATCTTTTTGTGTCTTCTTCAATTTCTTTCATGAGTGTTCTGTAGTTCCTCGAGTATAGATCCTTGACTTCTTTGGTTAGGTTTATTCCTAAGTATCTTATAGTTTTTGGTGCTATAGTACATGGAATCGATTCTCTGATTTCCCTTTCTATTTTTTCGTTGTTAGTGTATAAGAATGCAACTGATTTCTGCACATTGATAAAATCCAGTAATACAAAGCCACTTATTCAACAAAGATGACATGATCCAAAATGATTATACTATTATAGGCTGCACTTCAGAATGATTATGGCAATAAATTAATGGTTGAAAAATAATTAAAGCCTATTCCTATTAATAGGACACAGAGCTAACTTTAAGAGCTGGTTAATTACTTAGGAGTCAGATATAGAACCTCAGGAAGGATTTTTGTCACCTGCAGATACTTCCACAAAATAACTGTCCTCTCTTTTGGTTGCTTGTTTGCTTGCTTTTTCTTTCTTTTCTCCTTATTCTCTGGAATTACATCTAATTCAGTAGTTTTCAGACTTACATATTTGGCCAACTAGAAAAATTTTTTGTGGAGAAAAAACTTGCCATGGTTCTTTGTTCTTCCACATGTGACACTTGCTGCCTCTAATGTCTCAGACTTCTCAAGAATGAATACACAGCAGGCGCCTGGGTGGCATAGAGGAGTAAGCCTCTGGCCTCGGCTCAGGTCATGATCTCCTGAGATCGAGTCCCACATCGGGCTCTCTACTCTGCAGGGAGTCTTCTTCCCCCTCTTTCTCTGCCTGACTCTCTGCCTATTTGTGATCTCTATCAAATAAGTAAAATCTTAAAAAAAAAAAAAAACGGAATGACTATACAGCAAATAGCTTTGTGGAATAGATGTGGCATCACTTCTCTTCTGACCAAAGGGCAGGCATGTTATAGAGAAGATTTAAGTTCCATAAACTCAGGGTTCCTCTTTTCTAATGCTACTCATTGTGTGTGCCAGTGCCATCTGATGCTCTTTGTACTGTCTTTAGGACTCAGGGAATGGATGAAAATATGCTGAAGCCCATGCTCTTCACTGTATCATGAAAATAAAGTCCTTTGTCTCTAACTCAGAAGTCTCTTGTCTTCTACCAGAATCCATGAAACTGTAACATATTAACTTTTTAGCTTCCAAGTATAGTAAAACCTCAGACACTTCATAGATCTTGTTAGTTTTTAGAAATATTGACCCAAATAATTTCCAGCTTTGTTTCTCTAGAATTTAATTTTAAAAATACAAATTTCTACCATTTCCTATGATCATCTTCATATGAAAGAAAGTAGAAAAATAGAATCTCATAATAAAGGAGAGAGAAGAAAAATCTGGTCAAGGACTAGTAACCTCCCAGGCCAAAGACTTCCTTCCAGGAGTTACAGAGTGTTGCCTCAATTTCGACTCTGTATGGCCCTAAGGGATAGTGCTTCTGGAAGCCCAGAGATTGTTAAGTAAAATCTGTTACCTACAGTCAAACTGTGCAGCTCTCACCAGACACCTTCACATTCATGAAGGGAGTTTCTTGCAACAGTGAAGGAGGAGGACATGAAGACCACCCAAAGCTCAGGAAAGACACTGGCTTCCCAACCATAAGGCTCAGTAGTCTCTGATATGGAAAATGAAGACAAAAAGCTGTGGGGATGGGGCCTCCCGCCGTCTGCTTTGTCTGCTGTGGTGGCAGAAGCAGGCAGTCATTCTGGGAAGTTGCAATGTCAGGTAGCAAAATCCCTCTGTTTCTGCCAAGTCTAACATTTGGTTACAAAAAAAAAAAGCATCTGGAAATACTTTTTTCTTCTACTGGATGGTATTCCAAACGCACAGTCATTTCAAATATATACTGAGAAGCCAAAGCTTAAATCTACATCAGCATTAAGGAAGAAGAAGGAAAAAAGAAAACTTGGCAAAAATTTTTTCCTAAAATAAGCATTCTATATTCTAAATCCCTAGAAGGAAGTTTGGAACTTGTCTCAGTCACTCCATCTCTCCAAACAAATTGGACTCGATGGTCCTTTGGAACCAGTTAAAGAGCTCCTCAAATCAAACCAGTGTTCAAATTTTGGCTATTCGGATAAGAAGGAAGGCAAAGCTTCCTATGGCAGACCCTTCTTCATCTTCCTCTGTCTCTGCTCATAATTGTTAAGGGACTTGAGTCACTAATAATGAAAAAATGTAGGGAAAATATCTAATTATGATTACCAACAATTGACTTGAAAATTCTTTTTTAAAGCAGCTTATAAGATTTCAGATGCTTTGGGCATTAGAACATTCATTACAGCCCATTCCCCTCAACACATCACATTTCTTGTCTTATTAAGCAGAATTCTGACCCCCACATAAACAAGTCTTCTACAGTTCCATTCCACAGATACAGAAATACTCTTTTCAGAGGAGGAAGTCTTACTGCAGAAGTACTCCCTTCCGGCAGCTGGACTCAGTAACTCTTCCACTGTAACTGTAGTATCTGCCCATGCAAAAAAAATTAAAAAAAAAAAAAAATCCCTAAGAAGCTGGAAAGCTGGAAAGGGACAAAATCCCTAACCCTATTGATGTAAAGAATAAACAAGCTCTGTATTCTAAAAATATTGCCCGGTTAAATTGAAGGTAACTTCCTCCTTTAAAATCTTTCTTAAAGAGGAGGAAAAAACCAGAAAAACAAGAAAGCATCACTAGGGAAGGTTTTCCTTCTCCTTAAAGTTCCAAACTTCTCCAACATGGCTCCACACAGAACATCCTTGGAACCTCTATCCTTCAACATTGCCTTTCCCTCTATCCCTGCTCCCACCTCCCCATCCCTGAATTGTAAGACTGTTCTCTCCCTTACAGGACCTTAAGCACCTGCTGTCCCTCTGGATAACACTTCAATGTGTTCATCTTCTTCTAGAAGTCTTCCGTAATGCTCAGGTTGTTTCTGGGTAGTTTCTCTATAGGGATTTTTGTGGCAAGCATTTCTACCACAAGCATTTTTACTGCATAATTAATTACCTATAAGGCAATTTTGCCATCAAAGGCAAAAAAATTAACTGGTTGACAGTTTGTTGGTTTCATCAATTACCTGATAGTTTGGTGTCATTTCTCCATTGACACAGTACTCCCATTTTTATATTATTAAACCTTAGTCCTCATAATGGTCTATACAGTGGTGCATAATCTTGAATCCACACTTCCCATTGAACTTTGGAACATCTATCAAGGGACATGTGGCAATATGCTAAGAAGAGTATAGAAGGCTTTCACAACACAATACAAAGCTGAGTTATAAATATACATCCCAGTATTTGGAAACTGATACCTCTCTTAATGAAGGAAGAAAATCTGGCAAAAAAAAGAAAAAGTGAGATGCCAAATAAGGAGACAAATCAATAAGCAAAAAAAATGTATAATGTTATACATGAAAGACTTTGAAGATAAGTGTTTAGGTACAATCCACAAAATAAAATCAGTTGTTTGCAGAGTATGGCAATGAATCTACACACATTTTAAATGTATTTAAATATTTCGTAATTTACAAATCTTTTAAATTTTGTTATTCATTTTTCATGATTCATTACATCCTTTTTAATGAATGCCCCTCTTTTTTTGTGATTTTTATCTTTTGCAGCAAAACTGCCTTATAGCCAACTAGTTATGCAACAAATTGTTGCGGCAAACATGGCCTGGGTTCGGTGTACTCTAGAGCACATTAGAGCTCTTCTTCTCCACCTATCACAATATATGTATGTTCTATGCTGTAATTGCTGGTTGACCTTCCTTCATGTCCACCTATCAAAGCTCATTAAGCCTGGGGATTTTCTAGGAATTAATACAGTATATGACACCCTGTAATCACAAAATAAGTATTTATTGAAGCAACGAATGAGTAGATTTTTCAGACCTGTTTTTGCATTTCAAATCCGATAATAAAAACCTGCAAGTTGAATATAGTTCTATCTAGGCTTTGAGGAGACAGGCAATAACCATATCACATAATAACTTTGCTGTACTTCAATAAAGAAACACAGGGTAGCTCAGAAAGTCACTACCAATCAAAATGATAAGGCAGACTCTGATATACCATAGCACATGACTGTCTAAGTTCAACACAGTACAGGTAGAGCAGTAAGAAACATCCTAGCACAAAATATTTTTTTTGTTCTGCAATAATATTTATACTAAAGGGAAGAAGAATTTAATTCATTTATAAACACGAGATAGCTATAAATACTTCCATAAAATGTCTTCATTAATCAGTCTTCTTTCCAAAATATGAAAAGAATTTACTCATCTGTACTAAAGCAATTTATAGAATATATTCATTTTATTTTTCAAAAGTGATTTACTCCTCAAAGAAAATGCACTTAACTAGGTGTATGTATATAATTCATTTTAAAGTGAAATCGTATTTTAGAAAAAAGTCAATTTTAACATAAGATGATAGTTTAAAAGCCATAAATATGCCTAAATGTTATTTTTTATTATTCTAAAATGCTGGCAGAAGTAACACTTTTCATAAAAGCAATATTCCTCATCACTTACTGTGTATTTTGTGTCTGTAGTAAAAATAATCCAATTGTCTTAATTCAGACTGCTATAATAAATTACCATAGGTTAGGTGGCTTATGAACTATAGACATTTATCCCTCACAATTTTGGAAACTGGGAGTTCAAGAGCAGAAGGCAGGTGTGTTCGAGCTCTGGTGAGTGCAGTTTTCAGGTTGCAGATGCAGACTTCTTCACACAGCTGAGCATAGCAAGTTCTCTTTTTACTCTTAATAAAGGGCAGCAATCCAGGCATGAAGGCTCTGCCCTTTGACCTCATCTAATCCTAATTACCTCCCAAAGACTACATCTCCTAATGCCATCACACTGGCAGGCAGGGTTTCAACATAAGAATTTAGGGCAACACAACTCTTCCTCCAGTTCCTAACAACAACTGTTGCGCCAGGAAACATCCCTGAAACCATGAGGAACATTAAAGGTGGTGATGGTGATGATGGTGAGAACAATTCTTTGCACTGGGTTTCCTGGAATGAGTAATTAAGAAAGAAGTGAAATCTGGGGCTTCACAGAGGAATGGGGAGTTTATGGAGATCAGATGAGATTCCTCCGTAAAGTGGAAAGTGAAAGAAAGTCACTCCAGGCAGTGGAAGCTGAAAGAGCACAGCAGGAATAGTGTGGGGAATGCTGAGAAACCAACAAGGAGGTCTAGCAGCCCACCTGAGAGCTGGAGGACTGGGAGTAAAAAGAAGCTGGAAGACCAGACCTGTCGTCGCCGCCGGAGGAGCCAGCCTCGGCGGAGTTGTGTGGGTCCCAAACCGCGGGCGAAATAATGACACGGACACAGAAATCTAATGCAAGCTGACAGACCCGAGGTCAGTCAGGAGAGACCTATGAAGCAGGCCCAGCCGTACGCTCTGGCTTTTTAGCATTGGCTTTCTAGCTCTAGCTATCTAGCTCTGGCTTTGGCCCTCTTGCTCTACTTCTCTCTTCTTCTGTCTCTCTACTCTCTGTCTGCTTCTCTTTCTGCTTTCTTTGCTTCTCTGTTTCTGTCTCTTTGCAGGCTCTCTCGCTGTTTTCCAGCTCTCCTGCTCACTCCTCTAAGGCTCTCTTGCGGCCTCCTTGCAGGCTCTCTGCCTTTGTCTCTCAGTCTCTCTCTGCAGGCTCTCTTGCTGCTTCTGGCTTCAGTCTCTCTCTCGCTGCCTCCTCGCAGGCCCTCTGCCTTTGTCTCTCTTGACTGACAGGGGCCCCAGTCTTTTATTATTTAAAAGTGAGGAAGTTGGGTGGTGCAGTTAAATTTTTAACTGCTTTTGCACCCACCCTAGAGACAGGATTAGTATTGTTACTGCAGGGTACAGAGTGATTGCTTAAACTTACAGAAGTTGAGACCATTGAGGCACAGGGATCAAGAAATACAGATAAGAGATATGATTACCAGGAGGAGGATTGAATGGAACTATATGTCTTGAATAAGCACACAAAGGACATATTGCCCTGACCCACAGGGTACGTGGCTTTCCGGATTCTGGGGTGGGGGTGGGGGGGAGCCCAGAGGGGCTATCATTCACATTCACAGGTACCTCCACCAAAGTTTTCTGGTGGCTTGGGCGTGGCGGGAGGGGCGGATCAAGCACCGTCCCCGACACAGACCCAGGGTGTCTGCGTTCATCCAAGAGGCATCAGCAGGTTTTTAAAAGAGAAAGGCATGCATACATCTTTGGTGCTTTAGAAAATGTATTTGCCTGTGGTGTACAAACAGATTATAAATGGGAAAGATCTGGGGAAGAAAGAAGTTGTTTTTCGCAAGCACATTATATGAAAAAGGAGAGGACAAACGATGGAAACATCCCAAAGGATGGCTGGAAAAGACTTAATTACTGAGCCGGGAGGAGGAGTCCGGAATGCCCACTTATCTAGATTTCTACAACAGGTCACTGACTGGTACTCTCATTGCCACCCTTGCCAGCTGACACCTGATACTAATCATAACCCCTCCTGGGTTCAGGTTCTTTCCCCATTACCCTCATGCCAAAGCATAGATCTCTTGCAGGACCCTGCGTGATCTGTTTCATGCTTATCTCTGCAGCCTTTTCTATCCAGCCTCACTTCCCCACTCACTGAACTCTGGCCCCATCTAGGTTCCCACACATGCAGCTTCCTCTGCCTGGAACTTTTGTAATTCCTTCCTGATTCAAGCACCATATCTCTCTGTGTCTCTATCACACATGAATACATACCCCACTTCATTTGGCTAATTCCCCACTAATCCTTGCTTTCTCAGTTTGAATGTCACTTCCTTATACAAACCTCTCCCCTACCAAACTAGATAAGGTTGGCTCCTTACTTGAGTCCAGAACGCTCTGAATGTCTGAGAACTACCCATCACATTCATAATCACTTGTGCCATATCTGCTTCTCCACTAGACTGTAAGTTCCATGGGGGCAGAGATTCTGACACTTCTGCAGTTATAAGCACAGTACCCAATCCAGTGCCTTGAAATTCAATTTGCATACCAAAAAAGTTTATTTTGTAAATCAGTAAGACCCTATAGTCTTATTCATGATTGGAATGAAGCTCTGACCACAACACTTCACCCAAAATTTAGATTTTGGAAGAGGAAGCCACCATGCAAAAAGCAAATAAATAATTACCAGCAGTTCTACACTGGTTTCTACCCATACACAACTATCTCCTTCCTTCAGCTTCACCTACCCAGTATTGGATTGCCTTTTCTTTATAATGCTCATGAGTATTTTCCACCTATTACCACCTAAAGCCAAAGAAAACAACAGCTAGCAAATCTATCCTCTATTTTATCTCCCCTAATTACCTACATATCAAATTATTTTGAACAGTAAGAGATATAAAGCTGTAAAAATAAAGCATTCTGCATTTTAATATGCCAAAGGTTATGTTCATAAAACATATTTTTCTTCCTATCCTGAGAGGATTTTTCTCATCTGCCATAATTCAACTTTAGATGCTACTGAAACAACCACAAGAATGATTCAGCAGCTAAACGGCACCGGAAGTATCCTCCCTCCTAATGAGGCAAAATGCCCAAATTTTTATTTCCATTATCATGGAATTTCCTCTTTTTTATGAGGCACTGCCAGCTGAGGATATTGGCAAAGGAAACAAAAAATGCCCTTCCGCTTTGAATTTATCAAACAAGGCTCCAAACATACTAGGAGAACACTGACTGGAGTGTAAGCTGCTGGAAGACACTGCTTTGTGTGTAGCACAACTCAACGACTTTCTTAACTTGCAGAAATGTTATTAGATTGCCCACCCACCTCAGAAAGCAATTCTCTGGCTTAAGAGAACGCTCTCATGCTCTGAACCTACATAATTAATAAGAACTTGCAAGACTTTAACTCTCAAAAAAGAGAGATTATCAAAAGGCATTTCAAAAATTAAAAAGGAAAACTGAAAGAGAACAGCTGAGGAAATGGGCTTTTCTCACCAAACACTCTGACGTTTAACTTGGACAAGAAAATTATTATTACCATATCGGTACCACCGTCATATAATTGAGTCCTTATTATATATGTGTCCTGTTCTGGTTGTTTTACATGGATGGTTTGAGTTTTTCCATCCTCGGGACCCCTTATCTGCTATAAGCCAGGTGTGCTATAAACAATTCTTCTCAAAGAATGAGAATAAACGAAAACCACCGGATTACAGAGGAAGAGTCTAAGAGTAAGGATTGCATAATACAGGTTGCCTGAGTGGCTCAGTGGATTAAAGCCTCTGCCTTTGGCTCAGGTCATGATCTCAGGGTCCTGGGATCGAGGCCCACATCAGGCTCTCTGCTCAGCGGGGAGCCTGTTTCCTCCTCTCTTTCTCTGCCTGTCTCTCTGCCTACTTGTGATCTCTCTCTGTCAAATAAATAAATAAAATATTTTTTTAAAAAGGTTTCATAATACAAACAAAAATTGTTAGACGTAGGGGCACCTGGGTGGCTCAGTAAGTTACAAGTCTCTTTTCGGCTCAGGTCACGGTCGGAGCCTGCATTGGGCTCCCTGCTCAGTGCGGAGCCTACTTCTCCCTCTGCCCACCTACCAGCTCATGTGCTTGCTTCTTCTCTCTCTCTCTCTCTCATAAATAAATAAAGTCTTTCTTAAAAAATTGTTAGAAATGCAGCCAAGTTCTTTTTACCCAAAGTAGTCAGGAAACAGGAACATCTGGCTAATGAAGGACCCAGTTAAATCTTACATAGTAACCAGATACTACAAATTCCCAAAGGTTTCAAAAATAACATAATATGCTATAACAAAAATGATATCTACCATAACCTAATCTATACTTGATTCAAACTGTCAGGATCTTTCCTGGCCCCATGACCATCATTCAGAATATCGTCAGTCATTGCAAGTCAGAAGGGCAAGAAGAGAGGGGCCAAACTGCACCCACTCAACAAGTCATCTGGAATGTTTTGCTTTTGTTTAGTAAGTCCCTGATGTTGATGGAAACTTATTTACTTGGCCTTTCTTACTTTTCGGATGACAGTTTAATGCCCATTCTGACTCCAAATTAACGAGTCATGAAGTCAGGAACTACAGATTTTAATCTTGAGTCTGCCACTACCTTTGTGACCTTGAGCAGGTCAAATAAGCTCTTTGTAAAATAAGGGGACTGTTAAAATAATTGAGCAAGGCCCTTTCTACAGTAAGACTCTATGAGGGTTAAGAATAGTCATTCTCAGAAAATTCTGTTTAGAAAATCATTAATGTAATAATTCAAAAAGCAAATTTTAAAAAAAGGTTTCTAACTACCACTCTATTATGGGAAAAGCCATGAACTCTAATAGTGAAGGATTTATCTCTCCTCAAACTTCTCTTAAGGGGGAAATCTGGTTGTGATATCTGATTTGAAAGTTAGACCTTAAGATGAGTAAAGTCAAGACTGAAGGAGGGCTTCAGAAAGAGTTGGGGACAGGTTAGCACGGTCTGACGGTCCTAAGAGGGATTACCCAAGCCCCAGGGCTAGCCCCCTGCTGTGTGGACTCAGGACTGGCCCCTGCATTCTGCCTCCATGCCTAGCTTGCTTCCAGCTCAGTGCTTCTTACTCACCACCCTCATCCTAATATGTGACACTCAGACACCACTGACTAAGGCTGTGATATTCTTATCAAAATCTCTTGGCTCTTTGACCTTCTAATTTATAATTTCTGCCACTCTGACCATTTTCTACTTTCTTTTCTCAAGCCAGGGTTGATAGTTTTTACCAGCCACCCTCTGCCACTAGGCCCAGACAGGAAAGAAGTGGTTTATGGAACATATTTTGTGTGCCAATGTCTTAAATACTCTAAGTTGATTCATTCCTTCAACAAGAAATTGTTAAGAGCCTACTGTGTGCCAGGTACTATAAATGAACAAGAAATAGTAGGTAGGAACAGGTGCTAAAGTGAAGTGATACACGTTGATATTAGAGGAATGTTAAAGACTACTTTACATTGATTGGTCAAGAAAAGTCTCACTGAGGTGAAGATATTTAAGCTAAGTCCTGAATGACAAGAAGGAGGCAGCCATACAGAGAACTGGGGGTAAGGAGAGGGGTATTAATGGCAAAGGAAACTCTCACAGCAAAGGCCTTAAGACAGAAATGAACTTGGTGAATTGAGGAACCAAAAGAACAATGTGGCCAAAACATAGGGAGAGAGCTGGAGAGAAGACAAGAGGAAACTGAAAAGTTACATTGAGACAAAGAAGGGAAGTCACTGTAGGGGGAGTTAAGGAGCTTGGGTTTTACTCTAAGGGTAGTGGATGGTTGTTAGCAGTGATATGACATGATATGATCTACTTTTAAAGATGGTAGAGGAACAACAGTGGTATCCAGGAGGTCCTTTATAAGCCCATTGCAATGATCGAGGCAATATGGTATTAGTAGTCTAGATTAGAGCAGTAACTAACCATGGAGATAGAAAAAAGTGGATATGATTTGGAGGAATACCAGATAACTGATTTGCAAAACCAGATAATTGATTAGATATGGGCAAGAAAAGAAAGACAAACCAAAAATGACCCCTTGGTTTTCAGCAATTGGGTACAAGATCATGTAAGATGAGTAAATCTGTGAAAGCTGTGATATACTGGTAAATGTTTAACAACCAGCTCTAATAAAGAAAAATCCCTGATTTATGTTCAATTTCAGAATGTAAATACCCTACTATTGCCTAATCCATTCTACAGGTATGAAAATGGCATGATTAAGAGATGGTCCCAAGTAGGCTTTCAGCACCTGGGAGAAAGAGGCTGCAGCACCTAACTATTGGTAACAAGTTTTGAAGAGAAATAAAATCAAGAGGTCTGCTGCATCTGGACAAAAGCAAAAAAAAAAAAGCAAAAAAAAAAAAAAAAAATCCAAGAGTCAAGAAATTGATTGTATTTATAAGTTGCATTTTTGCAATCAAGGTACCTAGACTGCAGTATCTTAATTCACTATAAAAATATCTTCACTGATTTCTCTTTCTTCTCTCTCTCCTCTTTCTTGTGCTCTTTTTCCTGTTTTGTGTGTGTGTGTGTGCATTTCTCCGTGTATATGTCTTTCTATGTGCATATGTGCACATCTGTGTGCACTAGTTTTCTACTGCTGCTCTAACTAATTACCAAAAAAAATGTAGTAGCTTAATACAAACTTATTATCTTTCAGTTGTATAGATCAGAAGACTGACATGGCTCTTTTCGGGCTAAAATCAGGGTGTCAGCAGGGCTGCATTCCTTTCTGGAAGCTCAAAGGGAAAGTCAGTTCTCTTGTCTTTTCTAGTTTCCAGAGATGTCCTACATTCCTTGGCTCATGATCTTCTTCCTCCATCTTCGAAGCCCCAGTAGCAGACTGAGTCCTTCTCATAGTGCAACATTCTGACCACCTCTTCTCCCTCTCTCTTCCCTGTGATTACACTGGACCAACCCAGACAATCCAAGATAATCTTCCCATGCCTAAGTCAGATAATAGCAACTTTATTTCCAGCTGCAACCTAATTCCCCTAATCTAATATACTCACAAATTCTAGGGACTAGAACGTGGACATCTTCAAGTGGCCATTAGTCTACCTACCGCAATAAGCATGCATGCGTGTATGTATGTGAGTATGAGTGTATACACAAACACAAGAACTATTATGCATGTTTATGTTTGCATATCTGTACATATATTCTATATATGTATATAAGGACAAATGTGTTTCTGCATATGTTTCTACAACATACAAACTTACACATTTCTTCTACTAGAATTTTTGTCCAGGAAGAATTCTCTTGTATACTTTTTCAGTTTGGAAAGGCTGTAAAATTCATCATATCACCCTTACCTTGTTTCCCAAGAAGCTCAAAGTTACATTTAAATCTCAGATGTAATAACTTACTCATCCCACATAATCACTATGTCTATATATCACCATCTACATAACTTCAGATCTGTATTTAAAGTCTTTTTTATAGTTGTACTGTATTATTTTTATTTCATATTGGAAACCATCTCAAATGCATTTTTTAGAAATAGAGTAAGTTAAAAATTATAAACAATACTGGAATAACAGAAATCCCAGGAAAGCAAAATGATAGCATTTGCATTCTTTAGTCCCATGTAGACCACAACATTAAAAAACAAATCACAGAAAGCTAAAACCATAGAGTAATAGGACTCCACGTCCCTGAAAAGGGAAAGAACGTTCAAACTAGCTTTCCATTTTCCATGAATCTCTGAAGTATTCCAAGAAAATCAAAATGTGATAATCCCAGTCAGATAGAATATCCAAAAGAAAAAGGAAAGAAAACTTTCCAGAAAGAAATGAAGCCTGAGTGGCTGGATGCTCTCACTACAGGGAAAGCTTTGAATTGCTCCAAACTTTGCCACTCCCTAGATATTCATCCTTTCCTAAATCATGACCTGAGAGGCCTATGGGTGTTTTAAAAGTTTTAGATGATCCATTGAGCATGAAATACTTCCCACACATTAAAAGCCCCAGCCCTCATGGAGTAGACTTCCCCTCCCATCTCCTGCACGTGGGTGATCCTGCCCCTCTGCACAGACGCAGACATGCATCAGGGAAAGGCTGGTAACTAGAGGGGTCAGGAAGGAGGCCACAAGTGTATACAGAGAAGCTTGGACTGCTACACTGCCCACCAGCTCATCTCTTTGAAAATATCTCCTTTTAAACACAGGAGATAGAACTGAGTTCAAAACTGGGCACCAAAATCGACCAGCATGTGGGCAAGTCACGTAAGTCTCAGAACCCCAGGATCCTTGTCTCTAAAAAAGAATTACTAGTAATGCCCCCCAAAGATTGGCTGTGATGATGAAATGCCACGGTGTACATAAACACCCTGGCATACTTTCTGAAATGGTAAATGCTCCATGAAGTCATCTATAGGTATTGATGAAAATAACAATAACAATAATGCCCCATCTCATATGCCAAAACACATTGTATAATGGGTAGTCCAACAGAATCTATTTGTATGCATTCTCAAAAACAAAGCTCTAGAAAGAAATCTGGTTCATAGGAAACAACATAGCAAGCATTTCATCTGCAAATATCCTGCAGCAATAACACCCATCATTTTTTGCAGGGAATACTCTGTACCTGTTACTGGGCCAAGTAACTTTTGTAAAAAAAAAAAGAAAGAAAGAAAGAAAGAAAGAAAGAAATTACCGTAATCTTTAGAACTACCTAAACTTAATAGTTTTAATCCCAAAATTACTCATCATATCCATAAGTAAACTGAGGTCTAAAAAGGTTAAGTACTTACCCACACCACTATTGAGTTGTATTTTACTCCAGGACTGTTTAAGGCCACACTTTGTTGAGTTTATTACATCTCAAAGAGAAATGGGGAATCCTACCAAATGCCAATCTTTTAAATGCTTTCCTCATATAGTCGCCACAGGGTCTCTCCCCAGACTAGACCTCCCCACACTGAGGCTCATGTTCCTTACCTTGCTTCCCAAATTATGGGCCAAGATGCCTGTCTATTTCACAGCCTCTGCCAGATCTTCAGCTGAGTGCTCTGGGACCCAGCTCCAAAGGGTCTTCCTCTGTAAATTCAGTTTTCTTCATTTCCTGAGATCAGCTGTTGGCAGGCAGCCCAGCTTCTGAATGGTGAAGACAGAGTCTTTTCGGTTCCTTTTGATGATGGCACCATGTTTCTCTGTCTCCTCCCTCCTTCCTAGAAAGCAAAAGCACTTTAACATTGGTTAAGTACTTCAGACTAGAAATTAGGCAAACTTAGTTTCAAATCCCGGCTCCAACATTTATTAAATGTGTGACCTTGGGCAAGTTATTAGGTAACGTCCAGCTTCTCCACTTGTAGAAAGGAGGTAAATACCGTGTTTATTACATTGGTTTCTCAAATATATTAGACAACTAAATTAAGATCAAACGTATACCCTTTAACATAACACCTGCATAAAGTTAACATTCAATATATGTAAGATATTATTATAACACTCATCACAATTTTAATGTTTGATGTCTACTTCCCTAACAGACTACAAGTGTCATATTTATTATAATGTCCCGAGTCCCTATCACAGTGCCCAGCCCCCAGCTAGGGCTTCTGAATACTTGTCCATGGAATGAATGAAAGAATGCTGTGAATGAACCCTTTATAAGGCAGATCACAAACTACTCTCACGCTCCCTTGACACTCTCCCTAATGGTGATCTGATGAATTCCCATGCTTGGGAATTCCTAACCTTTGTCTCAAATGGGATATTTGAGGGAGCAAAGGAGATGTAGAAATATTTTTTAGTAAATCTTCTACATAAAGTGCTGTATGAAACCTCTGTACTCTGCTCTTTCAAAACCACTTAAAGATCAACACTATTTATCTTGGCTTCTAGAGTCAGACTGCTGTTTCTTTGACAGTGATTTGACACAGACCCTGGGCCACATGGAACCCCAGTATATTCTGATTATGTAAGTATTTCCAAAGCCTTCCTTCCAAGGAGCCCTCCTTTCCAAGGAGGTTTCAGTATATGCTTCCCTAGTGATTGGTGTGCAGTGGCTAAGAGTAGCCACTCAAGTGACAGAAAATAAACCAGAAGAATAAAAAGTGAAAAGAAGAGGAAGAACCCATGTAAATTGAGTTTG
Organism: Spilogale gracilis; assembly: GCA_004023965.1. Taxonomy (NCBI): domain Eukaryota; kingdom Metazoa; phylum Chordata; class Mammalia; order Carnivora; family Mephitidae; genus Spilogale; species Spilogale gracilis. The sequence goes on along the minus strand of PITA01012680.1, from coordinate 46,187 downwards.
GAAACTGAATACTAGGAAGTTTTGAGATATAGGGAGTTGAAGTAGTTGCCAAACAGTAAAGTTTGAGGTATTGTGGGATGGATGGAGAAAGTATTTTAAGGTATTTTCTGCATGATAAATGGAATTCGCTTTTAAAATCTCTTCCCTTGGTTTTAGACATATTTAAACAGCTTTTAAGAAGTATTTGAGAGATCTAAGTTGTGTCTCTTTTGAATATGAACTCTGGCTAAAACTGTCCAAAGGGATCGTGCTTTCTTTACCTTTCATACACATGTGGTCAATGAACATCTATTAGTCTAAGCTGGACTATGTAGATAGGATAAGTTCTCTTTTTTCCATACCCTTAATCATACATATCTTCATATGGAGCCATTTATTGACTTTCTCCTTCAAAGCTGTCCTTTGTAGCCATATTTATTTATTTCAGTGGCATCACAATGACTACTTGAAGAATTCAATAACTCCCCAAGGATCAATTCCCTTTTAAGGTCAAATTTCCAATAAAACTGCTTTCTACACCTCCCTTGCTGTGTTGTGTTGAATGAGTAGGCCATTCCTGGCTGCTCCCAGTGTCCACAGACTTGAGGAGTGCGAAGTTCTTAAGACTGAGTGCTTCTCTCCTCTTCTACCTACTATCAATGTAACCTTAATAAAATCACAGAAACTCTCTGGCCTTTGAGTCTTTATTGTTGTTTTTTTAATTTTGAAAAATCTGTATTGGATTTTAAATAATACATGCTTATTGTAAAACTCTCAAACAATGTAAAATTATATAAAGTAAAACTCTTTTTCCACTTCCCACTCTCCTATTCTGATAAAAGCTACTATATACAACCATTAACCTTTTACACTTTTCTATGCAAATGTGTGTGAAACAGCATATAATTTTTATAAATAAAAAATATGTATTATACTATATAGCATGCAATTTCTTAAAAACTAGAATGTGCCAGACGTCATATTCTACAATTTACTTTTCTATATTTTCAAATAGAAACATTAATAGAAATGGAGTTTTTGTGACTCTTAAGGGAAATAATATATGTGAAAACACTTCGATAATTACAAGATATTACATATAAAGATATCAAATTATTGTTACAACTAAGAGCTCTTTTCTCATGGTTTACTCTTCCTGAGTTGTACTTAGGGTGCTCAGCTTTCCTTTTCCTCCTGTTTCCATGAAAATAAACTTTTTCCTCAATTCAAAAACACAATCTTTAAAATATATATATTTTAGGGCACCTGGGTGACTTAGTTGGTTAAATGTCTGTCTTCAGTTGGTCATGACCTCAGGGTCCTGGGATGAAGTCCCACATTGGGCTCTCTGCTCGGCGGGAACCTGCTTCGTCCTCTCTCTCTGCCTGCCTCTCTGCAGATCTTGTGATCCCTCTCTGTCAAATAAACAAATAAAATCTTAAAAAAACAAAACAAAACTGGGTTTCTATTTTTAGCTTCAGCCAGTTCAGTACACACAGAAAAACCCACCAAAATATACTTTACAATACAGCTATTTCACAATTTCGTTTCTACATACCTAAAAAGTGTTTGCAAAGGTTATACTTGTGTCGTACTTCCTATTAATGGGGGGTTTTTAATCAATTTTTGTGTGTGTAGAACATGAAATCAATTTCTAATAACGGAACCACAATTTATAACACAGTCCTTGAAGAAATGAAGGTTTTATGTACAATGGTTCAACACGCAGCCACCAGGATGTAAATCCAGTAGCTGCCTGTGGAGTAACGTGTGACTAACACTTGCACATGTAAAGCTGCCATGTGACCACTTGTAGAAACAGCACCCTCGAGATCCACTGGACAACAAACCGAACAGGATAACTGATAGTCAAATCCCTTTTGGCCCTAAGAACCCCAGCTCCAACCTCAGCAGAAGAGAGCAAACATGGAAGGAAGCACCTCTCCCTGTCATGTTTAGTGGTTCACTGGGCTGTTGGGATTCTACAAAGATCCGCATTACTACAAAACCCGCTCTATTGACTTCCCTTCCAGAAAGGATGCAGAGGGTAATCTTCTTCCCTCCAGTCACAAACTGCTTGCAACTGGATCTCACGAAATGTGGGTGCACAGCAATGATTTTAATGGGACAGTCAAAAGTCTCATGAAATTCTTCTCCAGAATACAGTCCAGACACCTGCACCTTGCCATCCTCTGAACACACGTCCATGTGCTCTCCACTCTCATCCAGGCTAATCTGATTTATCTCCACAGGACTTTCATCAAACTTCTGAGTGATGTTCCCCTGGACATCCAGTAAATAAACCTTGCCATAATGGGCGCCCAGCGCCAAAAACTTGTCATGGACTGTCATGCAGCTAGCTGCATCCTTCTGAAGGATTTCAGTTACCCCACTGGAAAGCCTTTCATACTTCAGTTTGGGCTCCTCTTCATTTTCTTCTTCCTCAGATTCATCTGTAGATTCTTCGAGAGACTCGGTTTCCTGCTCCTCTGCTTCCGCCATGGTGCCCACAAGTCACATTCTTTACCCTTCAATCAATCTGTACCACCTCCTATTCCCTAAATCTACTCTGTACTTTCCCAGTCCTGTCCCCTCAAATACTTGTCTATCAAAATCTCATTCAGCTCAATGCCAACACACATAGAATTTTTCCTGATATTGTCGGTGAAGATGTGATCTCTTCCATCTTTGAGTCTCCACAGCCCTTTATTTGTGCTAAGTCATCCCTTCTTTTATTTTGGCCTGCCCTCATCCCCCTACCTTCTAGAAATTCCTCAGAACATACAAGTTCTTCACCTGTGTATTCCATACACCATGTCTCACATAAACTAAGTGTTAACTAAATAACTTCTATATGGAAATTAAATTTCAACATTAATGTCTATGGGTACGAAGTACTGCTGCCAGAAAAATAACATTTTCAATATTTCAAGCCTTGCATAGTTTCAACTGGAGTTTTCATTAGTCTGGAAATATATTTAAAGATAGCTTGTAGGTAAATACGCTCTTAATTTGTTCAAATCTTTATTTTAGGAAAAATATTTTTCTACCTAGTTTTTACTTATTTTGAAGAAAAAAACATATTTTCCACATGTAAAATGAGATGAGATAAATCAATTCATCAATTATAATTAGTGCTTTCTCACTTCTCTGAAGACAAAGCTACTTGAATATTCCTGAATGTGGATATCTACCTAATCTCATATACTAGAGTAATAACCATTGCCTGCCCATTTAAATCAAAGCTATTACTGTAGTATCTAGAACGACATGTATTTTCTAACTATTGAAGTTAGAAACGTAGCCCATCAGCCTCTCTTATTCTATACCAATGTGTTTTTTATGGGAAGAGTTCCTTTTATAAATAATGACACACACCCATCTTGCTAAAATTGTACAGAGAAAGAGAGACCTCCAGTGGATAAATGACTTTACATAGAGAAGTGCAAAATGTGAACAGCATAAAACAGATGGAAAAGACAACCAATTATTCAACCAAGGGTTCTTCAGTCTAGCCTTTCCTTCCTGCCATGCATTTTAGTACTTCATCAATTCCTGTCTAAATACCTAGGGAGAACTGTATTCTCAGCATCACACTAGGAAATCATTTTCCCATCCAACAGAATTTGCTACTAGAAAGTTTACCTGATTCTTATTTTAAATTATTTTTATTAAGTTATATTACATACATTAATTTAAATAACTCTGTCTTCCAATTATTTTCTATGATTTTTACTATTTAGTATCACTACTTATAAGCACTGATAAATACATAAAAAATTCTCAATTGATCTTTGTTAGGTAAACTACACAGACTATATATATGTAAGAAGAAAAATACAGGCATAGATATATATGACAACTTTTTAATAATCCAAGTTAATGGAATTAATGCAAGAAAACAAGATTCTACTATAAAATATATTTCCTAAAATTTTGTTACCTACATTTATTATATAATCCATTAAGCTTAAAAGAGTTTCTGAAGAGTGACTAATAAAGTATATGATTTAATAAAGTCAAAAGCACAGTATAGATACAGAATATAAATAAAGAAGGGTATTTTCAAAGGGTTTAAAATCTTCAAAGATAATAGGTTCTCAATAGTACATTGAATATTTGTCCCAGGGGATTAAAAACAAAACAAAACAAAACAAAAAACCAGTTCATTATCCTTTGCCGTATTTATAATATTAGAGAGCCACATAGCTCCACCAATTCCATAAACAAGGACTTTGCTAGGTGTTAAAAATATAAAGATTAATTTATTTACTTTGTAAATGTACAAAATCAGTTTTCACTAAACACTAAAGTAGAAATTGAGATCCATCAGTCACTCAACAAAATGAAACAATGTATGTCAAATGCTTATTAAGAAAGCCCAGTACTAGCTGAGAAGTTATTTCTAAGACTGATTTTTAAAATAAAGTTAAAGAGAATAACAAAGAATGCCTTCCAAAGAGTTTTTTCACAAATATTCACACAAATTTCTTTCCTCAAATCCCCATGCAATGAAGGTCTTCTCTCTAAACACAACTTGGGAGGCACCTAGGTGGCTCAGTCTTTAAGCGTCTACCTTCGGCTCAGGTCATGATCCCAGGGTCCTGGGATGGAGCCCCACATCGGGCTCCCTGGTTGGCAGGAAGCCTGCTTCTCCCTCTCTCACTCCACCTGCTTGTATTCCCTTTCTAGCTCTGTTTCTCTCTGTCAAATAAATAAATAATCTTTAAAAAAAATAAATAAAATAAACAAATACAACTTGGAGGCCAAGTGCACAGGACACAAAATAAAAAGTTTAGTTAATGTAAGATATTAGCATAAGAATATTTACATATTTGTGCATATTTATACATAATATCAAGAATTAATATTTTTGCATACTTATACATAAGATCAAGACACCTGAAGTCAAAGCTACTCAAGACAGAGGCCATGTCTTTGCATTTACAGTCCCAGGAAAATGGCAGTCATTCAATAAACATTCTGTCAGTGAAGACCTGGAATAAAGTTGCATCACCCATCTCCATCTTTCCTGAACATCAAATGGATAAGTCTGTTATACTTTTCTCAAAGCAACAGAGGAATATAATTTTTATCAAGTGAAATATCACATTGTATAAATATGAATTGTCATTGGTGTCAACCACATGGGCTACTCAGCACAGGTGAATACTGTCAAAGTATTAGGAAAGCCAATTCTTGATTCAGTGATGAAAAGGAGGAAAGAGATGGCAAATTTTTAAATCACCCCTGCTTGAAGAATGATGACCAAAGCAAGATTTTGCTCCAGTCTTCCCAGATTTTCCTCTTGGTTTTGTCCTCTAATGGAAATATTAAGACCACTAAAGTAAGACTAGGCAAAACAACATGGTGGAGTAGGTAATAAGAAACCAAAATAATTCATATTCTGCATAATCTATTTCTAGATGGGTGTGAGTATTTGCCCAAGTAAACAACCAATTCAATTGGCAGAACATCAAGTCTATTGTTGCAACAATAGGGAAGCCGATTTTTCTAGTGAAAAATCATTATAAGATTCAAGTAACTCTCTAGTCATTAAATGAGTTATGACCAGAGATTTAATCAAAATGTGTTTTTTCTAAAAATATCTTACTGCTCTTAAAAAGGGAAGATCATTCACATTATTATTTTGTTTCCAACTTCACTCTAAAGTTGTTTACAGCCATACAGATTTGCTGTTTACTTTACTATTTAGAGCGTAATAAGAATGTTTCTCTCCTTTTATGTGAGCTCAAACTGACATATTTCTGGACTTGGTAAATGGTGAATAAGAATTTAATGTCACATTTATGAAAGACCAGAATAGTTAACTGCTTTTCTTTTCCTTTTAATGTCCTATATCTCATATTATGTCCAATCTCTCTTGGCTATTTCTAGATCTTGGTATAAAAATATGATGTATCAAAGACTTTTCCATTATGACCTAAACATTTGACTCATATCATATTTGTGAAAAAAATGAAGGAAGGCCAAAAATGGAAATACATTTATATATATAAATGGCTTGATAGTGTTTTATATAAATATATATATAAATGTATATAAAATATATAAATATATATAAAATATATAAACACTATCAAAGAAGCCATTTCACTTTCTATTCTTTTTTTTTTACTTTAAATTTATTTTATTTTTTCAGTGTTCCAAGATTCATTTTTTATGCCCCATACCCAGTGCTCCATGCAGTACATGCCCTCAGTACCCACCACCAGGCTCTCCCATCCCTCTATCCCCTCTCCTCCAAGTCCCTCAGTTTGTTTCTATGACAAAGTTTCTCATGTTTCGTTTCTCTCCCCAAATTACCCTACTTCCCATTTCCTTTCCTTCTCCTACTGTCCTCTATATTACCCCTTATGCACCACAAGTAAGTGAAACCATGTGATACTTGGCTTTCTCTACTTGGCTTATTTCACTCAGCATAATCTCTTCCAATCCAGTCAATCCAGTCCATGTTGCTACAAAAGTTGGATATTCATCCTTTCTGCTGCAGGTGTAGTATTCCACTGTATATATGGACCACATCTTCTTCATTCATTCATCTGTTGAAGGGCACCTTGGCTCTTTCCACAGTTTGGCGATTGTGGCCATTGCCACAATGAACATTGGGGTTCATATGGCCCTTCTTTTCACTACATCTGTATCTTTGGGGTAAATGCCCAGTAGGGCAATTGCAGGGTCATAGGGTAGCTCTATTTTTAATTTTTTAAGGAATCTCCACACTGTTTTCCAAAGCGGCTGCACCAGCTTACATTCCCACCAACAGTGTAAGATGGTTCCCCTTTCTCCGCAGCCTCTCCAACACTTGTTGTTCCCAATCTTGTTAATTTTGGCCATTCTGACTGGTGGAAAGTGGTATCTCAGTGTGGTTTTGATTTGAATTTCCCTGATAGCTAGTGACGCTGAACATTTTTTCATGTGTCTGTTAGCCGTTTGTATATCTTCTATGGAGAAGTGCCTCTTCATGTCTCTTGCCCATTTTCTGATGTCTTCATCTTCTTCTTGGATGTTGAGTTTGAGTAGTTCTTTATAGATCTTGGATATCAGCCCTTTGTCTATAGTGTCATTTGCAAATATCTTCTCCCATTCTGTGGGTTGCCTCTTTGTTTTGTTGACTGTTTCCTTTGCTGTGCAGAAGCTTTTTATTTTGATGAAGTCCCAAAAGTTCATTTTTGCTTTTGTCTCCTTTGCCTTTGGAGACATGTCTTGAAAGAAGTTGCTGTGGCCAATGTCAAAGAGTTCCTATGTTCTTTTCCAGGATTGTGATGGATTCCTGCCTCACATTGAGGTCTTTCATCCATTTCAAGTTTGCCTTTGTGTGTGGTGTAAGAGAATGGTCTAGTTTCATTCTTCTATATGTAGCTGCCCAATTTATATAGGAATATTTATATATAAATATAAAAATATAAATATCAATACATATATTTTTATATGTATATATAAATATATAAAACACTATCAAAAAAGCCATTTCACTTTCTATTCTAATGCACCTTAATAAAAATGCCCTACCAATGTCACAAATACACATTTTTTTTCATTTGTGTGTGAAAGCACATGGAGGTAGGGAAACAATATGATTAAGACCAAGGACCAGAAGATACAGAGACTTGTTCATTTACCAATCATGACTTTAGATAAATTATTTAATCTCTCCATGCTCATCCGTCAAATGGCAGAATAAAACTACATACTTCATTATAAAAATTAAATTAAGATAATACATATAAAGAACTTGGTATGGTGCCTACCCATAAGAAAAATTAGCATATAGCTATTAGTAAAGAAGTTGAAATGAGACTATACATTATGTTTTAAATTGTGTCTTTTAGGGCAGATTGTTAAAGCAAGCTGCCTAGCTTAGGGCAAACATGCATTACAAATGATCCAGGCCCCCCCTCCAAAATCATTCAAGTGAAAAATCCAGAGGACTTAAAACCTAAATGTACAAATATCACAATTCAATGGTCTTTTGCCCATTTTCCCATTCCCATCTGGTGATCAAGTTCTTTTTGACTATTTTTCCCTTGAACTACAATGAGAAACAGTTCTCTAGGTCCCCTCCCACAACTCTGATTTCTCTCTTCTTTCTTTCTTCAGCTTCTGAAATGTATAGGTCCTTATGATCCAAATTTCATTCTATATTCACCTGTTTGTACAACTATCTCTTTCTTGGAAAATTTATTCAGTCCTCTGTCTTCAGCTAACACTTCTATGAAGATGGTCTCCAAATCTGAAATGCAAGTCATCTTCTCTCTTCTAATCTTCAGTTTTGTTTGTCCACCTGCCTGTCACATTTGCACTTTTCCCTCTTTCCTTCTCCACCCAACCAGCTACTCCTCTTGACATCTCCACTCCTACTACATGTGGCCATCATCCCAGGTACCAAGATTTAGTTTAGTATCATCTCTCATTCTTTCTTTTCTTATCCTCCATATCCAAGTTTTAGATGAATTCTATAAGTTGTACTTCTGTGATATCTTTCTAAATAAGTTTCATCTTTGTTAGCACTTCCTCTGCCTTAATTTATTCCTTATCATCTATCATCATGACATGTGGAAAGACCTCCTATGGGCCTTTCTGTCCTCAAAATATCCCCCAGTCATAATCCATGTTACAGTACACTCTTCCTAATCACAATTCTCATCCAGCTACTTACCTGGCTTATTATCTAAACTAACCTCTCCTTACTAGTATTCTCAGACCTCTATGATATGACCCATATCCTGTTTCCAACATTATTTTCCACATACTATTCTTACTGACTCCTTTACTCCAGCCCAACTGAATCACTTATTCATTCTGATACACACTCTGAAATTTCTAACACTGTGTTTTATTAATGCTTTCTTTTGCCTTGATCCTTTCCCCTATCTCTGAGATCCTAACTCCCATCACCTGCACACCTGCATGCAAGTTATTTCTCATGTCCTCTAAATTGCCCAAACTATCCATAAAATTTTCACAATACTATTCATTTTATACCTTCTAATCTAATTATTTGGGTACATGTCTGATCTTTCATATGATCTGCAAATCAGTAACTGCCAGGACTGTAGTGCAATTTTGTATCACTATTATACCCAAGACAGGGTTTTACATATACCATATCATCACCAACTTATTTTGTTTATCACAATAGTTATGAAATGCCCTCCTTGACTTCAATTCTATAGGCATAAATTATCCTGCTAGTTCAGGATCCTATTCACCTTGGACAAGAGCACAGCATCATTGGAGTATTATATGTACTGTCTACTGTAAATTCCTTAAAAATAAGTAGGCATTGTCACAAAAATGCAGTCACCAATGCCAGTAGACATAAGCACAGTGATAATAGAAGAATTAAAAGAAAAAACAACCCACAAACATCTTTTAAAAAATCTTTCTTCACAGTTCCCAACTCCAAATGCAGCTTTATTAATGGGTGGCATAGGCACACACACACACACACACACACACACACACACAATGCACACACACAAACACACAAATGCACACACACACAAACACAAGAGGAAGAAAGTAAAAAAAAAGTGGCACATCCTTTCAAAATGTGTTTACTTAAGTTTTTGTGATGCTATTAGATTTTAGCATTCTTAATTAAATTTATTTGCTGTGTGTTATAAGTCATTTTCAGGTCTGTTTAACCTTCTATTTAAGGAGGTTTTGTTCCAACATCACATCAAAATCTAGAGGGACCACAAAACAGAGGATAAAGAACACTGTACTTTCTTTGCCTGGCCAGTTGTACTTGCAAAATCAGAGTTTGAGGTCTATTTAAGAACTCCCAAATGAGGAAGTTAAAATGCAGGCCTTCCTAGGTGCCTCCCAGGTCTGCAGAGCTGAACTCCCAGTTCCCTGATTAATTACCTTACAAATTAGTGCAATCACCTCATCATCATATTTGCAGGTTTTATTCCTTCTTTGGAACTTACAGAGATTAAAAATAAATTTTAGTGTCTTCCAGCATAGTTTCCAAATTTATTGCTCTTCTTTCCTTCACATCTGACTCTAAACCAAGCCAAAGGCAGAGTACTCCCTCCCTGGTGATGTCCCTGATCATCCATCATGCCTTGCTGATGCAATCCAGTGCCATAAGCTGTCTTCAGGGAGCTTGGGTGGCCAACAGACATGAGTCGTGAGTGAATGGAAGAACTGCGTCTTGAGTAAGGAACGTACGAGGGCATGTTTGCCAGATCTCCTGGATGCTTTGTGTGGATGGTTTGAGTCTCCTCCTCAAGAAAAAGAATTTCAAGTTCTGTTTTCACCCTTCCTTGGAAGGATTTTGCATTTTGAGGGCTTTACTCTTTTTTTTTTTTTATCCTGTTTATTTTACGTGTGCTTTTTAAGATCATGATTAAAACTCCCCTAAAAGATCTGGACTATAATAGGGAGAAAAATTACCCAAATAACTCAGGTAATTTTCTCCCAATCCACACACACTTTTTGTCCTTAGCAAAAAAAAAAAAAAAAAAAAAAAAAAAAAAAAAAAAAACTAAGCCAGAGTTGAAATAAGCTTCTGTTTGATTTACATCAATAATTGTCTAATTTCCATTTTATCTTTCTCAGTAAAAACTCAGCTCTTAAAATGAATCTTCTTGTATTTCTTACATGCTAGCACATCTATACGAATTTTGCTTTCAAAATTCATGTTTGAATAATGCTATTTATAATGTTTATAAAGGTATTTTATAATGTTTTATTTACACATTTAGTATGCGTTAATTTTATTATTGTTGTAGGATTTCTTATAATAGGCTGTTAGCTTTTCAACTAGGAGCCCTAATAGAGCATTTCCCTTCATGGAGGAAACAAAGTTACTAGATATTCTGTGTAGGCATTCAAAAAATCATGCAAAGCATGTGACCTCTATTAGTTTTGCAGATCTTTGTCACACTGAACCTCATCCTTGAAAATAAGGAATAGGGGACTTTATTTCTTAAAGCTGTCCCTCCTCTGCTATGCAGAGCTCTGGGAAGGTGTGGGTCAATTTGAAAAAGGAGTCAATGACTTTCTGGAATAGAAATACCAGAGACCCCTTCCCTGCCCCCAACTTCCTTCCATAAAAGTCAAAGTAGATCTGCATGGCTTCAGAAGCAATGACAAAGAAGACTCCTGGAATAGAGTTAAGACAAGGGTAGAAAGGGAAGGGACAGTGAGCAAAGCCAAGGCCAAATCACTGTGTCATCTGTACTTCCTGAGTGTTATGGTGTGGTGGCCATGAAAATGTACCTGGTGGACCTCCACCTACAGGAGTACAAACATCTGAGGCCCCAATGGCCCATTCTGAAACCCATCCCTGCATTTGTACCAAGGCCACACCTCCCACTGGCTGCTCCCTGCCAATGATCTGTTTCTGGGAAATACACAACTCCTTTTTTGGCTGATTTTGATTGAGTAACTCCCCTAAAGTTTGCCAGACCTTTCCTTACACCATACAACAATCTAAGAGGTTTGTACCTAACTTTTCTCTCGTTCCTTCACTTGGGATCAGACTAGCACCAAATTCTGATGACCCTCCCATCTCTCTCCTTTCATATAGGCATTTCTCCCTAATAAAATCTTGTGTGTTTAATTCCATTTTGACTTCTGTTTCTTGAGAGACCCAAACTGATATACAATGAAAAAACCCAAAGCTGTCTTGACCTACCCTTCTTAGAATAACTGTGTCTTGGGAACTATTAGATTGAACTTTACAAAACTGCCAACGTCCAACCATTTGTGACCTACAAAAATGACAATTTTTCATATACTCCTACCTAACTGTAGTACAGGATTTTGACACAGCTGAAGCACTGGAGGACTAACAACATAAGGCAAAGCATTTCTTTGAGCTTGATATAGGGCTCTGTACTCCCATTATCAGGAGGGCTAGAACTGGGAGAGTAAGCCCAATCTGTGGGCTCAGGACAACTTTGTTACTTCCTGTTTCCCATGTTTCCCTCAGGAGACAATAGGACAGCTCTTAATCAGTCTTACCCCCTGGGGGGAGGGGGGAATCTCCTGTTTCCTTTGAATCTGGCTCTCCAGCACTATTCACCTGTAAAATGAAGGGCATCAAAACTTGTCCTAATTCCACTCTCCATGGAAATGATAGAACACTCCTATAGACTCTTGATATGCATCTTGAAATACATTTCATTTTTCTATCAGCAATCCAGGAACAGTCACTGGAAACACTGAAGACTATAGAAGGATATGGAAGATCATGGGACATACTTAGTTTAAACATCTTTTCTGATGTGAAAACTGGTATCTCACTTAAATTTGCATTCCTATATTGATATTTAACATTTTTCTTTTTTTTAAGATTTTATTTATTTGAGAGAGAGAGAGAGAGAGAATGAGAGGGGAAAGATCAGAGGGAGAAGCAGAACCCTGCTGAGCAGGGAACCCAATGTGAGATTCCATCCTGGGACTCCAGGATCATGAGCTGAGCTGAAGGCAGTCACTCAACCAACTGAGGCACCCAGACACCCTGATATTTAACATTTTTCACCAAGTTTGTTAAACAATCTACATCTCTACTCTTCAGTATAACTTCAGACTTCAGACTATTCTCAAACCCTCAAAGGTCATCTCTTCCTGAAAATTTCTTCAATTACTTAAGTACACAGATTTTAAATGGGGCTTTTAACCATTCTGTATCACAACTCATTTGCCTCAGCCTAAGTGTTACAATGGACTTTACATTAATATATGAAGGGATATATAGCTCTGTGTGTGTATGTTTATACATTTATCAATGAATATCAACAAGCTAATCTTCAATCTCTCAAATCGTATCACAACCTTAACCTAACTCATGATTAAATTCATCCTTTATCAAATTACAATTATTCTTATTGCTTCTCACATTTTCCAGTTTTCCCTAAGAGCTTCTTACATCATTATTACCAATATGGTAATGTTACCAATATAGTAAAAAAAAAATCCCCAATATTAAGAATAGACCCTTTGATTCAAGTTGGTTTCTTAATATTTTCTCCATGAGGATATATGTCTTAGTGTAGAAAATCTGATACAGTATTTTTTTAGATTAAGTAACCTAATTTATTTTCTCCAGCTTGTGTACTGGAAGTTGGATAGAACACTATAAATCAGTATGGAAAATATTTTTGCCAAATTTCATCCCAGTCAGTCTCCATCAAAATTTTATCTTTTTGCTCTTTCAATATATTCATGTGACATATTTTAAGTTGTTAAAAACTTTGTTTATTTTGAAGTCTCAATGAGCATCCTGGAACCAAATCACTTTTTTCAATTTTGATGATATGAAATAAAACGAATTAAAAAACACATGGAACGAATGTTCTCTAAAATATATGTGTTTTTAAAGTCTGGAGAAAGATGGTGAGAAGAGGTGCTTGGCAGAATGTCTGGGTCTTAGTAAATCCAAAATTTTGGAAAAATTGTTCCAGATGTTTGATAATCCCTTTAGTGCCCCTAAATTTCACCCAAACCTGCCATAAATAGATAATTATAAACAGCAATAAAGTGAGATTAAGGTAGGATGCAATAGATGCCCAAGGAATCAAAATTAACTGTGAACTGGATTAAGCCACAGATAATAAGGAATATGTATGTGCTGCAAACATCATAGAGAAAAGTATAGTTTTACAGCATGTCTACATGAGGGAAATAGAAAAATAAACACAGAACTATTTCACACATAAAAAATCAGACAGCATCCTGGCATTTCATCCTGGCATTCAGAAGTTCTCACTATCTTACCCAATGGTTCTTAAAGCAGGATGATAAATCTTCCATTGAGGATATTTGGAAACTTGTGGGGCATTTTTGGTTGTCACAATGACTGGGAAGAGCTACTGGATTTTATTATTTAGCTGCCAACGATGATTAATATCCTGCAATCCCCATAAAGTAAAGAACTGTTCTTACAAATGACCACTGTGTCCAACCAAGCACACTCTCCTCTCGAAACTCTGAGTTCTCTCTTCACCTAATTTCCTATCATCTCTCTCATATTATAGCCATTTTGCCTTTACTTTTCTCTACTGTTTCTTTACTTGCAATTGCTTACCTCTCTTCATCAATAATGCACATTTATGATTTTCTTCAGAAAGACTCTTATCTACCTCAGATCTTTCCTCAAGGACCAGACTCCATGTTGAACTTTTATCATCTCATGAAGTCTTCTGATAGCCTCATTAATTCATATTTATCTCCATGATTACATTTGCTACAGGATAATTTGTGCACACAAAAGCTAGTGAATTAACCACTGCTGACCTTTTTTTGATCAAGGTTTTTGTGGTCATGTAAAGTCAGACATAGTTGACCTTCCTTATTTGGCTTTACTGAGAGAATTCGGTCACGTGCACATGTATGTACATTGATTCATATGGATATAAGCATAGATGCAGATATAAACATATATATTAGATACACTTCTCTAAGCAAAACACAAAACATTGCCTTCTCATTTAGGGACGACACTGAGTCTTTTAGCTAAAAGACAGGGAGAATTTGACCTGTTGGTTCCATTCCTTAGCTAATCGCTCACCTCTGATTCTGGTAGTTTTACCTCTCACTCATTGCATGATAGCACTAAGGAATCCTTAGAGGATCAAAGTGAAGCCAAGAAGAGTTAACTTGGCAAAATATAAGCTGATAGTTATGGGGAGAAATAATTCTCACAGACGTTTGCTGGAAGATATAAACTATACATCTGGACTGTGGTAATGCCTCGGGCTGACTAAGGAGAGTTTCATCTTTCAAGCCAGTGAGAACTGTATATTCTATATTTCAAAACACAGCTTTTTGCTGGCTTCACATAAGAAGAGAGAGTTAGGAGCCCAGATGAATAGCTTCTACTTAAATTTAGGGTTGATATCACTTTGTGGTGATGTTTAATACAAGCAGCCTTTATCTTATGAACATATGAATTTTGAATGACCTTGTCCCCATCATGCTTCCTGCCCTCCTGAGCACCTGCCAAAATGTCCCCTAGCCACTGCAGTGGTTGTCACCTAATAGAACCCACTCAGTCCCCTGCAGCCTCAACAATGGTATAGCCTTATATTGCACACAGGATTAAAAGCTCAAAAGGTCAAAGGTTTAATTTCAAAATGCAAAGGAGAAGAAGCATTCACTCTGTGGAAGAAGGAAGCTCTACCATTAAAACTTACTCTGTTGCCTGTGTGAAATAACTAACTATGGAAACTGATAATACAACAATTTCTGATTAACAAAAATACCAAAAATAGTGCCATTGCTTTTTTCTGACCATGAAAGCAACACCTTCTGGGGCCCGTGGGTGGCTCAGTGGGTTAAGCATCTGACTCTTGATTTCATTTCAGGTCATGATCTCATGGGGGTCATGGGATTGGCTGTACAACAAACTCTGGGCTCAGTGAGGAGTCTGCTTGAGATTCTCTCCCTCTGCCCATACCCCATCCCACCTCACCACTGCATGCATGTAGGCATACTCTCTAAAATAATTAAATCTTAAAAAAAAAAAGAAGAAACACCTTCATTATTTTTAAATAAATACATACAGCTAACAAAATAACTATAAAATCATTTCTAATTATACCATTTAATATTCTGGTGAACATTTATCCAGACTGTATATTTGTATACACACACACACACACACACACACACGTTCCAAAATGGGATTATAAATTATACATACTGTCTTTAATATTGTTACTTATTTTGAAATGTTTCCATGCAAAACACAAATAAAAAAGATATAACTATATTTTTTAAAACTTTTTAGTATTCCACTACATTAAATGCTCATGATTTACTGAACATTGCCTTACTGTATAACATTTAAATTGTTCTCCTTATTTCACGATTACATGCAACATTGTGATTAACATTCTTTAATTTTGGACATTTTTCTGATCATTTATTTCTGAGGGATAAATTCTAGGAGTAGAATTACTGGAGAAAAATAAAATTAATTTATATAATTGTCAAATTCTTCCCCTCTCCAAAAGTACCACATCAATTTACTTTCCAACCAGAAACATCTTAAATTCTGTAGTTTAAAACTACTAATTTACATTCTTTTGGAATATAACATACTCCCAATTTTGAAGTTGCCCATGTGAATATTTTAGCAGCTTAAAACTGTGATTCTTTTTTTTTTTATGTTCAGCTAGCTGGCATATAGTACATCATAAGTTTCTGATGTAGTTTTCAACAATTGATTAGTCATGTATAAGACACAGTACTCATCACCATGTAAACCGTGATTCTTTGTGTTCATATTTGTTCTCTTCAGGACCAAGGACCTAGAGGAAGAGGTTTGGGGAAGGGGACTGTCTTTTTTTTTTTTTTTTTTAGAGGTTTGAATTAAAATAGAGCTTCAGCTTTCATGGATTTGTATACAACTGCTTCTGAGAAAGATTTAATAAAAGAGTTCAAAATCTTTGTTTAAAATACTTTTCTCACAGTGCCAAGGAGAAAAGGAGAGTTATTATTCTACATTGCTGTCCAACAAATAGCTCTCAGAAGACTATGATTTTAGGGTAAACAAAAAAATTGCTCTAAAGGTTTGCTCCTGGAGAGATCTAGTAGAAAACCAGAGGATCAGGGTATTCAGTGCAGCACCAGAAACTGGAATGCAGTCACAGTCTGACTATACATTTGAATGGTCTTTAGTGAAATGTCATTTGGTTTGTTTTGGTTTTTTTTTTAAGATTTGATTTATTTGAGAGACAGAGAGCACATGGGCAAGTATCCTGGAGAGGGAGCAGCAGACTGAGCAGGGAGCCTGATGCGGGTCTCGATCCCAGGAATCTGAGATCATGACCTGAAGTGAACGCAGAGGCTTAACCCACTGAACCACCCAGGCGCCCCACTGGGCTGTCATTTATACAGACGGGTATATAAATACAGGTAGTATCAGCAATTTAACCAGTAATTTAAAAAGAGCTGAGTCTATAAACTAAGCAAGTGAGAGTGTTTTAGCAGGTCTCATCATTGTAGTTTTGATAATACTAACAAGGTAATGGAAAACATGAAAGTGAATAGTTTCATTGCAATGGCATAAAAGACTCCATCATGGTGAAGCATTTTAAAGTATGGTTTTCAAAGAGATGGAGACAAGGGCAAGACAGGAAAGGAAGGACATATTTGCTTTCTCAGTATACAGGAACAGGACCAAGCAGGGTGAGTGGTAAGGAGCCTGAGAGAACTGAAAGAACAGGAAAATCAAACAGAACTAATCACCCCTCAGCCATAAGATATGAGGTCATTCCTGGAGAGATCTAGTAGAAAACCAGAGGATCAGGGTATTCAGTGCAGCACCAGAAACTGGAATGCAGTCACAGCAGCACTCAATCTGTCACTTACATGAGAGTCTAGCAGGGGACAGTCTCAGGAAGACCAAAATGGGCACTCTAGGACACATACAGACAGAGCTGGGGAGAATCACATTTTTAGGGACCAGAAGAAACACTCTGCTTCCTGCTTAAGCTCAACTTAACATTTAGAGCAATGAGGAATTTGTTTGGAAAAGGAAAAGAAGAAAGTAGCTCCATTGTTGGAAAAGGAGGTACAAAACACACAGCTTTGTGGTCTATAGACTGTGAAAATAGCCCTAGAAATATTTCATTTGTGCTCAACAATAGAACATTCAACATAGCATAAAACATAATGTGATCATAGAACAGAACGGAACATAGAACTGAAATCCCCCCCCCCCCGAGGCTCCGCCACCAGCAGCTGCCAAAGCTGCAGAGAGTGGCCCTGCTCCAAGGGGCTCTTTTCCTTCTAGCACAGGAGTAAGAATACTCAAGAGCATCTGGAAAGTCTGGTTCATGTTGCAGTCACTTCCCAGGGTCTCATGCTGCTTCCTCATGGTAGCTAATGACAGCAACAGAACAATGTCCAAGATATTTTCACCATCACATCCTGGGCTTCACCTGCTCTAATGGCGTGACTGGGAAACGTTTGCTTGAGGGCTTAAGTGGCCGGTGACAGGTGGTGATGCGGTTTACCACATAAACATCTTTTAATGACTAAAAAAAAAAAAAAAAAAAAAAAAAAAGTAATAATAATGCCTAAACTCAACCCAGGAAGAAATGTTCCATGCCAACATTTCCTTTAAGAAAAGCAAATATTTAGTTAGCAACTGAATTATAAATGTGCCATCCAGTCTGCATCCATATGCTTAGCAACTTGTAACATTTATTCAAACCAGGCCCTTAAAATCTGTGTGTAGACTACTAAAGGGATCCACTTTCCTGAAAACTGAAAGTCATTGGCTTAGAAATGATTCAATCATTATGTAGCTTAAGGGAATCAAAAAGCAAGTCACTGGAGTGTTTGAGAAACACATTTTACTGGTTTGGAAAGAAGTTAGATCAACACTGCCCCAAAAGTGATTTAAAGAGACTTTAAATCAATCCAGGAAAATGAAAGGGGTGCGCTTAAGTTGGATTCAAAAATGCTTCCTACTGACTTTCTCATTATTTCTGCAAAGCTGGCTATTAACACATAAAATCATTTCTCAGCAAGGTTAGGAAGTAGGTGACATTTTAATACAGCTCTCCATCCTCCTTTCTCTCTGGGCTCCTTTTGCTTTCTCCACCAGACTCTGCCCAGGACATCTCTTATGCTCCTCTCTCACTTGTGAAAAATACAAGAAAGGATTTTATCAGCTCATTCACAAAAACGCAGAAATGACCACTGAGGCACAATGATTTCTCTGTTCCTTGCTCTCAATGGAAACAAAATCATTACCAAATAGATGAAGAACAAATGGTAGGAAGGAGAGTTTACAAATAATAATTGTGTAAGTAATAGCCTCCTTCTCTTATGTATATGTATAAAATGTTCTTGTTAATGGTGTCAATGATATGTCTGCCCACTCCCCTGATGGAAAATCAGAGGACAATGACAGAAGTAACTTTAAAATCTAAAAGTAATCATTTCACTGCCAAAATGATCATACTAAATCTGAAAGCAAAAGTGTTAAAAAAAGAGAAATTGGAGTTCACCCACTCTATCTACCATCCAGTGGTGCTGGGAAATCTACTAGAGTCAGTAACTTCTTAAAATTCAAAAACAGTGATAAAATGTGAAGAATGTAGTGGTAATTAAATTACCCTCGTCATCTTATTGTCTTATACAAGAATTTGTTTTTCTCAAAGATTTTTAATTGAATAAAATGACCAAAAAGTTATTTTAATACAAGAATTTTCAGAATGATTCTTTCAAGAAAACAACTGCCAAATCCCTCACTATTAAGCTGGTGTGAGTCTGGTCTCCATAGAGCAGTAACTAAACAATACAAATGAACACAACCGCCAAGTCACACGTCAGAGTTTACTCTCCAAGGAAAATACTTAATTACATTGAACAGTCTGAATGTGTTGCTTCAGTTGTTGTTATTTATAGTTTTCTTTGGGCCATTGTTTTCCATAATTGTTCTTAAATTTCTTAGGGAGCTTTTAATGATTTTGAGCACATTAAAAAGTTGAAGGAAAATAAAATAATAACTATTTAATAAAGAAAGGCAGGAAATACCACGTGCCATAATTTTATTCTGTGTATTTTGCTGGAGTTTTTGATCTTCCATTTTCACTTATACAAACATTTGCCCCTTTACCAACACACCTGAATTTATTCTTTTCAAGCAATGCTTTATCCCTTACAATCTATACAATAAAGTAGTTTATCTTAAAGGTACTTCACTTTGATTTTCCCTTTTTAAAAAGTTATAAAAAGTTGCAAACTTAATTTTTATAAATCAGTAGTGTTGTCTCATGGATTCCCACCATCACATTAGGGACGCTTTCCCATTGGGGTGAGAAAGAACTTTAAACCAAGACACCAAAATATTTTAGATCAAGAAACACCTTTCCTTAAGAATGTGACAAATAACTCTTATTTTACAGAAAAACAAATAACCGTTTCCAGTGATTGACTTTTTAATTTCCGATACTGTACAGCAATTCAGTTCAATACGGAAAAGGTTAATGATTGCTGAGGATGTTTGGTAAAGGAAAGTTTTTGTTTAAACAAAACAGAGCAATCTTTAGGGTTAAAAAATATATTCTCATACAGTTTCCAACATCTATCTTTTTTTTTTTTTTACTTTCTGGCTCTCTTCCATACAGCTTTACGACAGATGATGAGGCCAGAGGGGAAATGCAAGGCTTTGGCTTTACAGTGCGAGAGAAACGTACCCAAGTTAAAACTTCTGTCTCTTCTGCTACATTACCCAAAGTGGTTCTATCTTGACTCTAGAACTAATTTATAAGCCCCTAAGAGGGGAAAAGCCAAATTTTTAAAAACTCATGTAATAAAGTGAAATACAGAGAAAATTAAGAGAGGGGAAGATGGAATCAGAATGGATGGTGGAAACAAGGATCAACTAACTACTAACATCTAACACAACTACCAGATTACTAAAATAGTATAGTGACCCTGGCAGGAGCTATTTTAAGAATATATATTGAATTATTTAATGCATAATCACATTGCAGATTGTAATTTTAGCTACTAAGTGCATACTTATTAGCATGTGAAGAAATCCACTTACGTAAGAGCTGTATTTGATATATACTGGACATGGTTATTCTAATTATTTTTCATTTCCAAAAGCAATTATAAACCAGCACAAATTCTGGATAAATTAGTTCATTAAAAACAAAGACAGGTTAGGTGTTATAGTGGATACTATATTGCTCACAGAGTTCTGGTTCCCTTCTGCTCCTGTGGTTGAAGCTGAGTGTTTCATGTCACTGGCTCAGGAAAGTGCATTACTAACAGAAGGACCTCCCCAGTTTTTCCCACCTGTAAGGAATGGAGCTCCATCAGTATGGGTTCCCACGTGACTAAAAGAAGTCCTTCCTTCCCCAACTTCGAAAGGACATGTAGCCTGAGCATGAAATAAACTTTGTTGTTTTAACTACTGAGATACAAGATTTACTATTGCATGATTGACCTCTACTGACTAATACAGAAAAATAAAATTTCGTAAGAGAATTTGCCCTTTAGAATATTAGTACATCCCTCTGATGGTATAGTAGTGGCACTTGTTGTTTTGCTGGTGATATCTGCTAAGACCAATTCTTTGTTAAAACGAATTGGTTCTCTATGCAATATTCAGGAATCAAAAACGTTTTCAATAATAATTTACCTGCATATAATAGATACCCAACAGGTATATAATAAATGGACTTAAGAAGTTGTCTAACTAAAGGACAATGACATTTATTTTGGCACATATGCTCAGGTTCATGGGTATACTGAGTCTTTATAAGTATCTACAGTATAACTTGTTATATTCAAATCCATTTAATCTCAAGCAAAATCAATAATAGATTTCTATTTTAGCTACAATAATTAAAGAAGTGAATTATTTTCTGCTACAGAGAATCAATTTTGGAAGTGGATTACCCTGATCCAAACCATAATTTTACCACTTACCCTTGCATGGTCTTAGGCAATTACCTAACTAGACTGAATCTTGGCTGTACCTTTTCCCAGATGTTCATCACAAAAGGATGTAAAAATAAGATGCTTTTAAATTATACATGAAGGGTTCAGTCAGTCCATTTCCTGACATATAATATGCTCTTAATAATACTAGATCCTGCTTCACATATAAAAGTGGATTTAGCTTGGAACTTTTAGTTTGCAATCTATAAAATAATTGTGTGACTCTTTGTGATTACAACAGCAAGTCTTGTCATTACTACTAATGAATGCAGACAGTAAGCAAAATTATTTTTGTAATAAAAAATTCATTTTATATTTTAAATAAGTAATCTGACATTTATAGTTACAGAATTATCAATAAAACATATCTCTTTATGTTTGAATTCATCTACCAGAGGAAAAAATGTGGCCTCATTTAAGAAGGAAAAAAAGGAACAAAAAAAACCACACTTATTTTCAAATACACTAAAAGACTAGTTGGATGCAATGTAATTCCTACAAAATAGAATTTTGATGACATAGCCAAATGAATCCAAAACATATGAATTAAATTTCCCTTAAAAAATTACATATGGTTTAAAAATAAATAAATAAGGGGGAATATTGGGTACAACAATCTTGGATTTTATTAAATGTCAAATATTTTAAAATAATTTGTGACATTTGTAAACTTAGAAGATCATATGCTCATCAAATATTTCCTTGGTGTTCACATACATGTTTAAATTACTTCATTTTTACCTCAATCTCAATAATTCCCATTTGATTTAAGCCTTAGGCCTTAACAATATGTTTATAAATTTTTAATTCCTGATAAGGTCAAATTTGGTTCCATAGCTATGAAAAGAAACTTAAAACTCAGGGTTTGGTTTTTTTTTTTCAGTCAGCTAAACATGAGAAAACTCATCATAATAGAAAGTGCTGCTAAAATAAACCTAAATGACAGCAAACAGAAAGAATGTTTTGGCTTACAAAGAACTGAATGAAAGAACCCAACTGCACAGTTTGGAACTACGTCTGATTTTATTGCCCCAAGGCATTTCTTAGAATTAGTCCCAGTTTGGAGCGCCTGGGTGGCTCAGTCAGTTGAGCATCCAACTCTTGATTTCGGCTCAGTTCATGATCTCAGTGTTGGGGAATTGAGCCCCACACCAGGCTCTGCACTCAGCACAGCATTTGCTTGAATTTCTCTCTACCTCTGCACATGCCCCTCCCCCCACACACATAAAATAAATAAATCTTTTACAAAAAAGAGAAAGAATTAGTCCCAGTTTTATAATATGCCCATCCTCCATCATCTGCCTCCAGCAGTTTTATCATAGTTGGTTGGTTTTCCAAACATGAGAAATTTTAGTCACATAATACTGTTATTTAAAAACCCAAACAGTTAGTACCATACTAAAACTATCAACTTGGGAAGCACTCGGTAGAACATACACAGGGGCCTTAGTTTTAAGATAGTTTTTTGAAGTTAAGTTGATCTGTCTAGGATTAAGTTCCAGGTATGATTTGGAGTCTCTAGTAGGCTCTGGGAGGAAAAAAATCTCATCTATAATGACTCATGTAATTAATACATAGACAAGGTTAGTAAAATGCACAAACAGCTTTGGTGACAATTGCTATTTCTTGGCTCAGAAATAGATATGAAACTTCCACCAGGGAACAGAACAGGATGCTAAGTGAAAGTTTTCTGATTTTCCTGGAAACAATGTCAAAGCCCATAGCTGAGGACAACAAGTGCTGTCTACCCCATCTACCATGTTCTGCAAACCTATGATCTCCCTATAAGTCCTACTGAGAAGACTCATTCAGAAATACAGCTTTACAATGAACCCTGACGTTCCATACACACTCACCAAAAAATACAAGAAAACAATGGAGAGATGAAGGTCATCTTGGCAGGGGCATGAAGAGGGGATAGGCCTATATTTTTGGAATCCATTCCTTCTATCCTGTGACTGAGGGTGGCCAAATGTTTCTTCTGTCCAAAGCCAAAGAAAAGAATTTAGATGTGAAGACAGGAGCTCCAGTTGAATGCCTGGCCAGAAGTCTTGCCAAACAAGGGGAAAACAACATGAAAAGACAAAATGGTAGAGGAATGGGGCATCTCAAGTCTCTGTTCAAGGAGATATGTTCTAGGTATTCCCATAACCAACAAGTCTGAATGCTGGCCTAGGAGGGGAGGTGATATCAAAGGCTACCCATTGGGGCCACTGTGGCATAGAGGGGAAAGAAGGAAACACATGGTGCCTAAAACTGGGGGTAACCCCAAAGCTGTGAACAAATCTCACTAGGAATCACCAGTGCCTAGGGGTGCTACTTGCAAGTGCATCTTAGAACCACTATCTGCCCAAGCCAAGCCCTTGGGTAATAAATTCAATAGTATCTAACCCAGTGGAGGCACCAACCTCATCAAGTCAGAAGGCATTTGTCTTCTCCTCTGTTCCTTCTCCAGCTCCTTTCCCCTTTAGCCCAACCCAAGCCCACACCAAGTTCAGGAAAAGATCTGTTATGAAGATAATCAATCAAGGTTTTCATTTGTGTATGTGTGTACACATTTAGTTTTATTGTAACACAGCAACTGTACACTTTTAATATTTAAAACTGAGCATGATCTTTCCTTTCTACTGAAACAAAAAGAAAATTTAAAAATAAACAGGAACATAATTACAATAGAGAATGTCAATTCCAGATAAGATCCTATAGGTTCTGCTGATTCTCCCATCAAGTGGCAGGGCTCAAGTCATCATTAGGAGAGATTTTTAAGTGTCTTCTATAACTGCAAGGATGTCCATTAAAGATCACAATTAAACATGCCAAAGGAGAAGCTATGTTGTCAAAATGCACACTTAAGGGGCACCTGGGTAGCTCGAATGGTTAAGTGTCTGCCTTCAGCTCAGGTCCTGATCCCAGGGTGCTGGGATCGAGTCCTGCGTTAGGATCCCTGCTGAGAACCTGCTTCTCCCTCTGTCTCTGTCTCTCTCTCTCTCCCTCTCATGAATAAATAAAATCTTTTTTAAAAAATGACCACTTAACCCGCCCAAACATCTCAAACCTACCCTCTGCTGACTTTCTACAACTCCAATTTTTAAAGTTTTTTCTTTTTTTTTTCAACAACAGAAAGTAGACAGGTACATGTTAGTAAATGCTAACTGTTCATATTCACAGAGAAACACAGTATAATCTCTGAGCTCAATATACAGAGAAAGGAGGAAAAAAAGTTAGAATTCTATGCACTATTACACAGGGGCTAAGGGAGCAGGCTTTTCTTTTTTCCCCACAGATCACAGTGGTATTGATTCCGTAAAGTTTTTGTTAAGAAAGGAAGGGATAAAAATGAATTTGGAACAGAAAAGGGCAGAGATTATTTTCCCATGTATTCTGCTCAAGTTTTGTCTCCCCAAAATAAGTTGAGAACCATGGTATAAATGGAGAGAAAAGAGGCTTCAAAAAAAAAGAGCAAATGAGCACAAGAGGAGGAAAAAAAAAAAAGACTGCAACTTGCTCCCAGGGACTGGAGAACATTAAAAAAGGAAGGTTGGAACCCATAAGTGTTCTATTAGTCATCTTCTCCTTCATCCTCCTTCATCCTCCTTCATCCTCATCTTCTTCATCAATATCTTCTAATCCTTCTTCTTCTTCCTTCTTTCTTCTTCTTCCTTCTTTCTTCTTCCTCCTTCTTTCTTCTTCCTCCTTCTTTCTTCTGCCTCCTCCTTCCTTCTGCCTACTCCTTCCTTCTGCCTCCCCCTTCCTTCTGCCTCCCCCCTCCTTCTGCCTCTTCCTTCCTCTGCCTCCTCCTTCTTCCTCCTCCTTCTTCCTCCTTCTTTCTTCTTTCTTCTTCTTCTATCTTTTCCTTCCCCTTCTTCATCATCCATTATCGGGAACCAAGTAGTACTGTGATGCATTTGACCAAATATCATCTTTGATGACTTCTCCTAACTCACCTGCACTTGTATCAGAATGGTCAGTAAACCAGGTGAAGAAACTCTCCTCATGTCTCTTCCTGCTGGCTTTATTCTGTTTGACTTGAACATTTCATCTAATCCTTTCCAGATTTTGATGGACTTCGAAGGCAGATCACTACTATCATTCAGATGAAATTTTCTGGAGAGAACCTTATTTTTGAAGTAAGGGTTTCATCAAAATAAAAATCTATTCTGTAACCTGATTTAATATCTTCAAATTCGGTCACTTCAACTCTTGTCAATAATGCAGCGTCTCTTCATCTTCCTCCCCACATAGTGTAGACATTTGTGGATGGTTGACTAATGTCACCTAAATACTGGGGATTTTGTCAATCAATTCCTACCTCTTCTGGAAAAAATGGTTGGTGTAGTTTGTTATATTTCTGTTCTACTTTTAAAATCTCCTTACTGGCTTGTTCATTAAGTCTGTCTATTTCATCTTTACTTCATCAATATGTGTAATTCCTTCTTGCTGTTCTTTTTCTCCCTAAGGCAAGTGCTGAGAGGTCGACACTTCCTCTGGCTCAGGGGCAGGAGGCAGTGGGTTTCTTCATCTGAGGCGGGAGCAAAGACTGCCGTTTGGGGGCCATGCTGTGAGGAAACACAAAACCAGGAGAGAGGCACGTCTGGAGGAAGCTGTGACTACTCCAATCAAGGTTTCTAAATAGAAAGATGTAAATAGAAGACACGAGAATGAGACTATTATAATAATGTCTAAAAGAGGCTAATAAATTACAGAATCTAGCTTCAGATACTTTAGGAGTTTCTAGCTGCTGGGAAATGTGTATAGCAGAGGGTAGGAGGGAGCTGTTTCTAGAAAAACAAAGTGGAAGTGTTTCTCTATATAACCTAAATGAATTAGGCTCCTCAAAATAGTTAATACTAATGGATTTGTCTTCATTTTTGTCCTTGACAATTGGGAAAAATATTTAATCCAGGAACACCCAAATTTTAGGGTACAGTAAAATCACCTGGGGCTATTTTTTTAATTCCAGTTTCCCAAGCTCCACCCTACCCTCGAGCTTCAACTCAGTGGACCTGTGGCAATACCTCAGAATCTCCACTTTTAATAATCTGATCATTCAATGCTATAAATTTCCCTCTAAGTACTGCTTTTACTGCATTCCGCAAATTTTGATAAATTGTATTTTCATTTTTATTTAGTTCAAAAGATTTTTTAATTTCTCTTGAGATTTTTTTACCTTTGGCACACTTTTTTCTTTGATATTATTTAGAAGTGTATTGTTTAATCTTCAACTACTTGGAGATTGTCCACTTATTTTTCTGTTAGTGATTTCTAGTATAATCCCATCATCATCTGAGAATACACATTATATGATCTCTATTCTTTTCAATGTATTAAGGTATGTTTCATGGCCCAGAATATGATCTTGTGAATACTCTATGTGAGCTTGAGAAGAATGTGTAATCTGTTGGATGAAACAGTCTATAGATGTCAATTATCCCTGGTTGACTGATGGTGTTGTTGGGTTTAATTAACTGTGTCCTCACTGATTTTCTGTCTGCTGGATCTGTTCATTTCTGTACAGAATGTTGAAATCTCCAACTATGATTACGAATTGTGGATTCATCCATCTCTTCTTGCAGTTCTATCAGTTTTTGCCTCACATAGTTTGACACTTTGTGTTTGGACATACACACATTAAAGATTATTATGTCTTTTTATGAAATTGACCCTTTTATCAATATGTAATATCCCTCCTTATCCCTGATCATTTTCCTTACTCTAAAAGGTAATTTGATTGTGATACTGCTAGTTCAGAGAGCCACAGCTGGAAAACTTGGTTATATTCATTTTTAATGGCTGTTGTAACAAATTACCACAAACTTAAAAACTTACAAACAAAAATCTTACAGTCCAATACAGGCTACAATCAAGGTGTCTCCAAGGCTACATTGCTTTCTGGAGGCTGTAATGGAGAATCCATTTCCTTGCCTTTTATAATTTCTACTCATAGCCTATGATTAGACTGGGCCCACCCAGATAATTCAAAATCATCTGCTCTCAAATTCCTTAATTATAATTACATCTGTAAAGTCTCTTTGTCAAGTTAGGTGATATATTTGCAGGTTCTAGGGATTAGGATGTGAACATTTTTGGGAGATGCCATTATTCTGCCTCCCATCATGTTTGCTCTATGATCTAAAAAGCATTTCAAAAGTATGTTGATAACCCTTAACCCATTTCCAATTCCCATGTGTGTCATCAGAGAAATAGCTCCAGTATCTTACCTGGAAATGTCATTTTTGACATGGCAACAGGATATTATAATGAATTTGTTAATAATGGTAACATTTTTCTTTGAGATTGGCCAGGGCTGGATACAGTTACTAGAGTTAAAAACAGTGTCTATTAGCAAGGGTCCTAATTCTGATAGAACAGATGAGTACAGCCTTAAGGAGGTATTGCTGATATCAAGAAAGTGTTGATTTTTCAGGCCTGCATTGGTCACCACTTGGTTGGTTGAGAGATCAGACTGAAAAGGGTCTAATTTAGGGGAACAAAAGAAGCCAGACCTGAAAAGCACCCAGCCCAAGAACTTGAGCGAGGGGGTTCCATCGATACGTTACAGAACACAGGAAACCATTTTGAGTCTTCCAGATAATTTTCCTTTGTCTAAAAGTTTCACTTGCACAGTTAGAGTTCTTAATAGACTCTTCACACTGTTGACCAAATATGCACTGGAAAGCAAAAGAGCTGTTCATTCATTCAATAAGAACTTATTAAGTACCCATATTTGTTAAGTATTTTCCATACTAAGGCAATAAAGTAACTAAGTGTGGTCTTTAAGGTCAGATTATCTCAGTCAAACCAGGCTCTACCACTTACTAAAGCAAATTACCTCACTTCTCACTTCCCCATGCCTGGTATCACCATCTATAAAATAAGATAATAGTATTTACTTTATGATATTAGTAGATAGAATGCTTGGAACTTGCTTGAGATAAAGAAAATACTCAAAATTAAAAAAAAATCTTAGTTTTCAGGATTGCTTCAATTACCTGCCAAGCACTAGGAACACCAACTAAGGAAGACAAATTCCTGCACTCCAGTAGTTCAAAGTCTGGTAGGGGAGACAGAAGATTACAACAAGGCAGCTTAAGTATCATGTAAAGGAAAATACAAGATACCCTGGGAGCAAATCAGACACCTGACCCACTGCAGGCAGTGGTCATGGACAGCTTCCCAGATACTAAACCACATCTCAGCAAATGAGCCACAGAAAAAAGAAAGGGGTTTCCCAGTGGGAACAGCATATGCAAAAGCAAAGAGGTATGAAAGCAGGCTGCATTCAGGATGCTGTGATAGGGCACAGTGAGTAGAGGACAAGGAACAAGTTCAAAATGGAGACTGAGGTTTGAAAAAACTTTATAAAGAAAGAAAAAAAAAATTTGACAATGCCAGGCCAATTGTTACTAACACCAAGAGACAAGCTGATAACCCCAGATAACCTCAATTGTCTTTTTTCTTTTTTCATGAACACTTTAGTTTCAAGGCTATATTAAGAGCTGTGTGCATGTATGAGTGTTTGCATACGAATGTGTCAGAAGAAGCAATAGCTCTGGGGAAAAGGATACTTTGTTTTCTGGAAGCTCTGGGAACCACCTGTTTTGAGAAACAGACTGAACCTATAGCTTTTCTTCCCAGGACATATTAACATATTTAAGAAAACACAAAAAGTCATTAGAAATTTAAAAGTAGTTTTACTTATTGCTCAGTTAATTAAAAACATCATACATGAGATAAGGTGTTAAAATTGAACTTTTCTCAACTTCTATGGAAGATCCAAAGTAAAAATAAAGGATGTTTATTTACATCTGCCCACCCCAAATGTAGATCCTTAATTGGACACCCACATCAAGGATATATAAGGAGAGTCTTAAATGTTGACAGAGACTTTGGTAGTACTAACTTTCTTAAAAGAGTTGTCCATGTGTTTTTGTTCTTTTCTTCCTCTTCTTAGTTTCTCCTTTATATAAGCCAAGTGAGGAGTGGATCAGAGAATCATCCAGAAAACATGACCTGTAACCTCAGGAGTTTAGGAGTCATGGAACTAGCATGTGACAGACTCCTGAAAAGTCTAGTGAGAAAGTGACTAGAGCATATTTGTTCTCTTTGAAAGGGGTGTCATCCAAAGAACCAGATGGAAGGGTAAGGTAATCCTCAAGAGGAGTCTTTAAGGGGAGGAACACCAGAAGCCAGGAGCTAAGAGAAGATTGTAAGCAGCCAGGAAAAGAAGGCACACACACCCTGTGAGGACACTGCTAGCAAGAGACCCCAGCAGCTAAAGCCTCACAAGGCAGCTGGCATTTAAACAACTGATGGAACAGAAAGCCCCATCAGAGTACAACTGCACTGGTCCAGGAAGAATTTTCAGCCCTTCTCTTCCCTTCCTCCTTCAACTCAACCCTGGAGAATCCACAGACTACACAGGATCAGGGAAGAGGAGAAGAACCAAGTGGGAAAACTGTGAGGAAGACACAAAACTTCTGCTTCTAAGATGTGGTAACAAGGGTTGAATTTAGCTTCCCATCTGAAACAATTAAAAAACCTGAATAAAATGAACAAAATTGATAAAGGCAACAGAGATAGGTTCAAAAAAAATGCACAAAACTGGTTTCCAGACTTTAGATATTGGGCTGCAAAGGACAGTAATCCCTGAAAGAAGCGTAAGGTGGCATCCCATGATAGCCCCATCTTGATGACTACAGAGTTTCCAGGCCACTGTGAAGGGAGAGAGAATGCAGGAAGAGCCCAACAGCTCACAAAGTTGAGAAGACAGAGAGGGGTACCTGGGAGACCCATTCACTTGAGCCCAGCAGCAGAGTGCTGGGGATGAGAGCCCCCACACAGAGAACTTCAAAGTCTTCGATGAGTACAGGTCAGGGAATGTGGGTGAGTAAACTACCCAAAGATCAGGAAAACATCATTCAAAGCGAGCAGGAGGGAACAATCTCCAGAGCCCACATGAGATCTGAAGTAGTTCATGCTATCACCAGCCAGAGTAAAAACACAGTAACTTATGCAGTACTGAGTATCATCTCAGAAGGGACACTCGGGTAGGGAGTTAGCCCTGGACCAAAAGTTGTACTGGTTCAGCCTAACAAAGCTTTACAGGCAAGCTTCAAAAGGGTCAAAATGTTTCCAAGGAACAACTCTCACAATCCAAAATGTGTTCAGAGATCAAGTGGTACCCAAAATTCTCAGGCAAATGGTTTTACTGACCTCCTAAATAGCTAACCCTGTGTACCAGGCAATAGATTGACTTAGAGTACATGCATTATTCATTTGCATTCAGATTACTTCAAGATGGTTGAGGAATTACATTGCATCTCTAGTATCCCTGTTTTCTTCTCTAGGTTTTAAAATGTGTGAACCATTTGGCCTTTACAATCAAATAAAAAGCTTCTCTTCTTCAATTTATAATAAGAAAAAGAAGAATTCAAACTTGGCTAGAGCTGATGCGGTCACATGAGTTGTTCTTTCCCTTCCTCTTTCCTTTAGCTTTGTGCCTCCTGAGGCCACAGTAATACAGAGGACTTTTTAGAGCGTACCTGAATGCTTGAGGTGAGGTGGACAGGACACTTATTTCTTGTAACTTTTGTCTGTATATAGTTTCAAACTTACAGAGAAGTTGCAAATACAGTTCAAAGACTCCTATACATCTGTTATAGACTGAATTATGTTTCCCAAAAGTCACATGTTGAAATCTTAACCTCCACTATGACTGTATCTGGATGCAGGGCCTTGAAGGACATAATTAAAGTTAAATGATCTCATAAGAGTGGAATCACAGGGCGCCTGGGTGGCTCAGTGGGTTAAAGCCTCTGCCTTCGGCTCAGGTCATGATCTCCTAGGATCGAGGCCCACATCGGGCTCTCTGCTGGGCAGGGATCCTGCTTCCTCCTCTCTCTCTGACTGCTTCTCTGCCTACTTGTGATCTCTCTCTCTGCCAAATAAATAAATAAAATCTTAAAAAAAAAAAAAGAGTGGAACCACAATCTAATAGGACTGGTGTCTTTATAGGAAGAGGAAGAGACATCAGAGATCTTTCTCTCTCCTAAAAACTCACAGAAGAAAGACCTTGCAAGGACACAGCAAGAAGCTGGCCATTTACAAACCAGGAATACAGGCCACACCAAACACCAACCCTGATGGCACCTTGATCTTGGACTTGCAGCTTCCAAAACTATGAGAACATGTCTGTTTTTCTCGTGCAGGAACTCCAAGAGCTCAAGAAGACGACTGCCTATAAATTGGTAAAGGCATGAATAAAATAATCTAGGACAAGGATCAGTAAACTTTTCTATAAGGGGACAGACAGTAAATATTTCAGGCTTCACAAAGTCACATATCCTTCTTGTCTCCTAGTGGTGGTGGTGGTGATGGTAGGGGTAGTATTTAACTCTTTAAAAATGTAACAGCCTTTTACAACTCAAGGACCACATAAAAAAAGGCCACAGGCCTGCCTGCGGACATGAACGTGAAGTAAAGAACTGCTTCCCCACTTTGGATACCACTTTAGTGCGTGTGTCTGGTTAAGAGAGGAATTACCACCATTTCCCCACTTGATCACCTGCCTTTCTACAGTGAGAAACATGAGGAAGTGAGGAGGCCCTCCCAGAACATTCACCACCTGACTTATGAGACTGTTTACTGTTACTAATTATCCCCTCTGCTAAGATAAAGGACAGACCCTAGGTATACCAACAGAGAGAATAAGAAGTTTTTGGGTCTGAGTCCTATTTCTAGGAATAAGTATGTTATAATGGAAGTATAATTATGAAAATATACCTATTACCTTGAATGAGAATGGATGGGTTTATAAATATACATCTGTCACAGTGATATACAGACAGCAAAAGCTCTAGCAGCTTCATGAACCATAAGGGTGAGAGCACCAGGGACAGCAGACCCAAGATGCTGCAATGAGCTTGGGTTTCTGAATTCAGAACATGGTGGAGCTGTGACATTGGCCATAGTTAGTCTGCTGCCACTGGACTGGATTTTCTTGAGTTTAAGACAATGTTATTTTGTAATCTGGACATAAACAAGTGAAACTATGTCCCACAAATACAGTTTGAAGAAGCCAGACTATCTTTCAAAGAACAAGGCATGCACCTGGGTGGCTCAGTTGGTTAAGCGACTGCCTTCGGCTCAGGTCATGATCCTGGAATCCCAGGATCGAGCCCACATGGGGCTCCCTGCTCAGCGGGAAGCCTGCTTCTCCCTCTCTCACTCCCCCTGCTTGTGTTCCCTCTCGATCTGTGTTTCTCTCTGTCAAATAAATAAATAAAATCTTTTTTAAAAAAAGAACAAGGCATAATAATGCCTCCATTCCTATAAAAATTCTTTTGGAGGAGTAAACAATTTTGTTAAGTTTTAATAAGTACTACTGAGTAATAACTTGCTTTAAATTTTTAACAAGTTTTCCTAAAGAGATTTTGAAAATTATTATTGTACTTATAGAATATTATAGTAAATGCAGTGAGCTAGGATGTCTAGAGACCTGAGATTTACCAAATTCTATCTCAGAGTAGCTGTGTGAACTTGAGCAGTTCTATTTCTTCTATAATTGGGGTAGGTACACTAAACAGTATGGCTTTGAAATGAATCATGGTGATTATCTCATTTGATCATCACAAGAGACGTGGAAGCAGCAGCTGTGTATCAAGGTAAAGCACAGAACCCTCAAACAGAAATGAGTGTTTTAAACCAATATTCTTGAATGGATGACACTTAACCTGTGCTTTACACAATTGGAGTATGTACTTTTTACTACAATCGTCAAACAGATTTACAGAATCCAAGACTTCATGCAGATGGCCAAAAAGGGGGGAGAGCTTAAGTGCAAATGAACCCACTCTACAGAATGTGAACTGTCTACATTATATTATAAAGTAATTTATTCCTGATCATAAGCATTAGCTACTAAGGGTACATGGTAGATTTTAGACATCCACTTCCAAATGCTCCTGTTCCAGTATAGGAAGAGCATGATTTCTGTTCTGATCCGACTGGATCACTCTTTCAGGCTCTTAGTTTAGCTACTACTCCAGGTCTGCTTGATTCTCATTTCATGTGACTTGCACTAATATGGTATTTTCTTTGCTGCCTTGATTGATTACTATTTGCACAAAATCTTCACTGTGCTTCTGCAAATTCTTGACCTTCACTTTAAATCTTAAGTCCTTATCAAGTAATTGTTTGCTTGAGTGTAGTCTATATCACAATAGACACTGCTTTTCTTTATTAACTACCAATAGATTCTTTTTGCATATCTCCGTCTTCCTCTCTCTTTCTCCCCTCATACTCTTCACCTCTTCATCTGTGACCACAGCACAATTAGTGGTCTTTGCCACAATGTGTCCTCTGTTGAGTTTGAGGGATAGAAAGAATTATAAAGTCCATTTGTTTTGGGTGTGAGCAATCAGTTACTGAGAGTGATCTCAACTAAAACTATATTCCACTCACTGCCTATCACTACCAAAGCTTCTGTATAACCACAAGAACATTTCCCCCGGAGCAGTGATAAAAGGTATTACTGATTAACTACTCTGTGGTACATATCATATGAGCTCTATCAATACTGGACAACCAGAAATCATTTAAGTTTATTTGTATCCTAAGTCAAATTCTCTCCACTGGTTTCTTCCCCCTGCTCAATCTCCAAATGAATATATAATGTTCTCTAACAACTTCTTAGTCCCAGTAGCAAAAGTCTCATTGTGACAGATTAAAGGGGAAAATTCAAGCCACATGTGCCCTTGCTGTCTTTTCCTCTGATTTTTCTAAGTGGATGAATTTCTCCCTAGCCTTATAATATTGATCCAAAACTGATAATATTGCAAGCATATTCCATTCGTGGAACTCAAAATTGAATCATGATGGCCAAGACTTTTTCCCCTGAATCCAACTTGCAATTCATTCTAGAACTCATTTTGCAATAAGAAAAAGATTAATCACCTCATATTTTTTTAAAAAGGCAACTGATGTAATCATTTAAAGTGTGTTCTGCGTATATTAAAAAACAGATGTTGAATATGATCTTTCAGAATAAATAAATGTCAAGAATATTCTTCTACAGTATTTGATAGCTATGGTAATTTTTAAAGCACATAATGTACTGTACTAATATTAATCCAACATGTATGCTAAACTATCACCATTTGCCAAATAAAGTATAGTTATTTACATTCAATGAGTTCCAACAATACATTAAATTTCATCCTGCAATTTTCTAGATACTGTCAAGACTGTAAAATTAGATATTGTCTCTATTTCACAAAATGTAAACCCAAGTTTCTTTTAATTTTGGCAAAGATAGAATTATAAGTATCAATAAGAGTAAAATAAAACTAAACTGGATAATTGTATAGTATTAATAAACCTCAGTTTCTGACCAAAAAAGCCTGCTAAACTTGGTATCTATTAGAAGCTTCTAAAAGAGAGAAAAAAATTAAGAGTAAAATTTTTCTTTCATTTGTATTAGAAAATCTCGTCTCCATTAAGTAGCCTCGGTATAATATGCATGTGAATGCAGTGCAAGTGCATTGACTGCATGTAAGAGACTGTACACATACTGCATAAAATCTTAGATGCAGCAGGTCCACCTGCCTGAGAACTTAAAATAGTTATTACCTTAAAAGAATTTAAAACATATTAGATCTTATTTATTCAAATTTAGTTAGTTGCAAAATTAATAGAAGAGAATCATAGACATAATACTTGGATTCCTATTGCTCAAGCAACCCTATTGCTCAAATGAATATAATCCTAAAATTATATTTAATACTTTCTGATGATTCTAATGGCAATTGAGGGATAAATGCTTCAATGTCATTGTTATGAACACTGATTATCATTATACAGTACTTTGGAAAACACTGTGGTGTTATTAACATTTATGCTCACAGTCTTAATTTGGATCTCTAATAAACAGGAATTTATCATATCACTTTGAAAGAGTAACAATTCATTCTGATTAAGCACAGAACATAGTATTTTGTTCCTCTACTACATTAGGTGTAAAAACCTGAAGAGTGTCACTCATCACTTAACATAGAAAGAAAGCCATGTAAACTACAAAATCACTTTTTTTAACCCATCACAGAGCTGACATGTTAGGACAACCACACAACCTAAAGTCTCAGAAGGGAAAGCCTTTGCCAAGGAGAGGTGGGAGCAAGGATGGTCTCACCTGTGGCAGACCATAGGAGGAAGATGAGGCTTCCATTTAAGTGGGTAGAAAGAAATCAGCCAGCTTCCAGTTAGAAAATGAGTAAGTTCTGGAGATCTAAAGCACAACAGTGTGATTACAGCTAATAGTACTGTGCTATGTACTTGAAAGAACTAAGAGAGTAAATCTTAAATGTTCTCACCACCAAAAAGAAATGGTAATTATGTGACATGTGGAGGTGTTAGCTAACACTACAGTGGGAACCCTATTACAATATATAAGTGTATCAGGTCAATCATTTGTACACTTTAAACTTTCACAATGCTATATATGTCAATTATATCTCAATAAAGCCTACAAAAATTATACTTAAGAAAATGAAAGAAATCAGCCATCATAAGCATGAGCTACCATGATAGCAAAAGGAGCCACAAACACAAGGAAGTCCAGACACATCTGTAGCTTTTTTTTTTTTTTTTTTTTGACAGTCATTCAGTTGGTACTCACAAGAAATACTGGAGGCAGGGCAAGAAATGAAAAAACTCCCTCTGTGGGATAGGCATGGAGGAGAGAATCAGCCACCACTGTTGGAAGGTTTAAAGCCATGCTGCTCTGCTTAGACCTTTCTCTTAAAAGGCTTAAGCTCTGGGGAGGGGTAGTTATTGCTAGCACCTGCTAGCAGAACAGATGGATTGTTTCCAGAAGGAAAGAAGAAAATACCTCTATCGTTGCAGGAGGGCAGGAAACAGTCCTGAGCCCAGGACCCTGTGCCACTACTATTAGAGGTCTCCTGCCACTGGACTAGAGCCAAAACCCCTCCTGGTCCAACACCTCCCAATGATAGAGGCAGAAAACTGGCTGTGTGCCATGGGAAACTCCACCTCCAGAGTCCAAATGATCTGGCTGAGGCTGGGCCAGAACAATAAAGAACCCTCCTACCCTGCTCCCTACCAGTCTAGTAGCAAGCCATGGGAGCCTACCACTGTGAAACAGTCAGTAATATGGAGCCCATCTGTGGTACAAAGAATAGCTAAAAACTAAGAGTTGAAAGCAAATTTTGAAATAAGCCTTCTGTCACCCAGATCTTTACCCAAAGCACATCATTAGAGAAATCTGAAGACTGTGGCACGCTGAAGGTAACCAGAGCAACTATTAAACCTAAACCTGATTTCTCTACAATAACTCCTATCATGAAATTAAACTAGAAACCAATAGGAAATATATATGGAAGATACTTGAAAACATAAATTCAAACAACAAATTTCCAACTAATCCATGAGTCAAAAAGAGGGTAACAAGAAAAACTAAAGAATACACTGTAGTGAATAAAAATGAAAATACAACATCCAAAATTAGTCAGATGCTGCTGAAACAGTGCAGCTAAAAAAGATAAAAGGTCTCAAACTGATTATCTAAGCTTCAACCCGGAAAAAAAGTTACACAAAAAAATTTTTTTAAAAAGTTTCAAAAGAACAAATTTAACCTATAACAAGCATAAGGAAAGAAATAATAAAGAATAAGAGAGGACCCCAATGAAATTAAAAACAGGAAAAACTGTAAAGAAAATAAATGAGACCAAAATGGGTTTCTTGAAGAGATAAATAAAATTTACAAAACTCTCACCAGAATGACCAGGTTAAAAACAGAAAAGACAAAGAACAAATATCATGAGTAAAAGAAGACAAATCTTTAGAGGCACCTGGGTGGCTCAGTTGGTTAAGTGACTGCCTTTGGCTCAGGTCATGATCCTGGAGACCCAGGATTGAGCCCCACATCGGGCTCCCTGCTCAGTGGGAAGCCTGCTTCTCCCTCTCTCACTCTGCCTGCTTGTGTTCCCTCTCTAGCTGTGTTTCTCTCTGTCAAATAAATAAATAAAATCTTTTAAAAAAAGAAAGAAGAAGAAGAAGACACTTTGCTACAGACCCCACAAATATTTAAGGGATAATAGGAATATTACCCAAAAAAACTCGATGCCCATAAACTTAACTTACATAAAATGAACAAATTTCTTGAAAGACACAAATTTCCAAAGTTCACTTCAGAAATTTCTATATCCTATAGGAATTTATTAGTCCTATTATCTATTAAAGAACTTGAATTCATACATAAAAATTTTCAAAGAAAACTTTCAATGACAAATACTATCAAACTAAGGAATTAAAAAGAATAAAAGTTCTTTTTAAAAGCTCTTTCAGATTACAGAAGAAGACGGAGCATTTGTCAACTCATTTTATGAGGCTAATATCACCCTGATAACAAAACCAGAAAAAATTATAAGAAAATTACAGACGGCTATCTCTCATGAACAGAGACATAAAGATTCTCAACAAAATACTAGCAAATCAAATCTAGCAATATTTTAAAAACAAATTTCATGACCAAGTGAGACATATCTATGGATGTAAGAGTGGTTCAACATTTTTATGTTTTATTTATTTATTTGACAGAAAGGAGTATAAAAGGGAGAGAAAGAGCATGAGCAGGGGGGAGGCGCAGAAGGAGAAGCAGACTCCCCACTGAGCAGGGAGTCCGATGTAGGACTCGATCCCAGGACCCTGGGATCATGACCCCAGCCAAAGGCAGCTACATAGCCAGTTGAGCCACCCAGGCAATGAAAATTTTAAAAAATAAAATTAGCCAATATAATTCACCAAAGCAACAGAAGAACTATATGGTCAACTAAAGGGTTGCAGGAAAAGCATTTGACAAAATCCAACATATTTTTCTGATTTAAAAAAAAAGATTCTCAGCCAACTAAGAACAGAAGGAAACTTTCTTAACATGATAAAGATCATTTACAAGAATACCTACTACAATATCATACTTAATGGTGAAAGGCACTGCTTCCTCCCTAAAATCAGGAACAAGGCAAGGACATCAATTCTCACGACTTATATTCAGCATCACACTAGAGGTACTAACCAATGTAAATAAGGCAAGAAAAGGAATGAAAAGTCCAACAAACGGAAGAAATAAAACCAATCTCTATTCAAAGACTACATTATTGTCTTAGTCCATTCAAGGCCACAATAACAAAATAACACAGGCTGGGTGGCTTATAAATAACAATTTTTTTTCATAGTTCTAGTTGCTGGAATCCCAAGATCAAGGTGCTGGCGTGGGACCCTTTTCTGGGCCAGAGATTACTAATTGTAGCCTCACAAGGTGGAAAGGGCTGGAGATCTCTCTGGAGCCTTTTTTGTAAGAGTGGTAATCTCATTCAGGATGGTTCCAGCTTCATGACTTAAGCACCTCACAAAAGCCCCACCTCCTGAAACCCTCACTTTTGGGGTTTATGATTCCACCATATGAATTTGGGGCAAGGAGAGTGGAGAGAACACAATCATTTCTACTATAGCAATTATCTACACAGAAAATCTCAAAGAATCTCCAAGAACTACTCAAAGTAAAAATGAATTTAGGAAGTTTACAGGATGTAAGGCCAGTATAGGAAAATTCAACTATATTTCTACATACCAGGAAAGAACCATTGGAAGTTAAACCTTTAAAAAGGTATCATATATAATAGCACCAAGAAACATAAGATATTTAGGTGTAAACCTAGCAAAATAAGCACAAGATTTATATGCTGAAAACTACAAAACACTGATAAATTAAAGAAGACCCAAATGAATGGAGAGACATACTGGGTTCATGCTTTGGATAACTCAATAATGTAAAAATGTCAATTCTTTCTAAACTGACCTATAGATTCAATGCAAGTCTAATCAAATCCCAGCAGGATATTTTTATACAAATTGATAAGTTGATTTTATTTTATTTTTTTAAAGATTTAATTTATTTATTTGTCAGAGAGAAAGAGCCAGTGAGCACAAGCAGAGGGAGCAGCAGACAGAGGGAAAAGCAGGCCCCACTGAACAGGAAGCTCAATGTGGGACTCAATCCCAGGACCCTGGGATCATGACCCGAGCTGAAGGCAGCCACTTAACTGACAGAGCCACCCAGGTGTCCCGACAAGCTGATTTTAAAATGGTGGAAACACAAATATAGAAAAAAACTAGATACAGTCCGCTGATTTTTTTTACAAAGGCCCAGAGGCAATTCAATGATAAAAAGGAAAGTTTTTTCTGCAGATAGTAACTTGAAAAATCCATATACAATTAGATACTGAATATTCATGTGCAAAAAAAAACACTTTTGACTCACATTTCACATAGAAAAATTAACTCAAAATGGATCATAGACTCAAATGTAAAACCTAAAATAACAGAGCAGCATAAAAATTTTATGATATCAGACAGAGTCCTTAGATACAACACTAAAAGCATGAACCATAAAGGAAAGTTGGTAAATCGTACTTAGTCCAAATTTAAAATACCTGCTCTTCAAAAGATACGGCTGAAAGAATGAAAACTAAAGGAATGGAAAATAGACTGAAGCTTGCCAAGGGTGAGTACGGAAAAGGACTGGCTACAAAGGGCCTAAGGGAACTTTGGGGGGTGTCGGTGGAACATTCTAGAGTTTGATTTGATGGTGGATATATGGTTGTATGCATTTGTCAAATGTCTTAGAACTCTACACCTAAGAAGAGTGAATTTTATATATATATATATATATATATATGATATTAATACTTTATTACCCTTGTGTTTTCTTGAGGTAAATCTAGACAAGCACCTTTTTTCTCTTTAAGAAAATCAACAAGAACAGCATGGTTTTGGCAAAGTTTTGACAAGTAGACCAATGGAACAGAACAGTCACAAAGAAGACCCCCACGTATGTGGAAACATGATTAATGACAAAGTTGGCCCTGTAGCACAGTACACAAAGCCTTTTTCATGAATGGTTTAGTGGCAATCTGATACAGTCATAATCTTTTTTTATGAATGGTATAGTGTTGATATTTTCTGGCAATCTGACATAGTGGAAAAAAGTGTAACTTAACTCCTACATCACACAATTGATTATTGACATACAATAATCAATTCCAGACAGATTATGCACCTAAATGTAAAAAATAACAATAAAGTGTCAAAGAGATAACAAAGGACATTATTTTTATGATTTTTTGTGTCAGTAATTACTTTTTTCAGTAATTATTTCTTAAGTAGGACATAAGATACAGTAATAATAAAGAAGATTAATTGGGCAATATTAAAATCAGCAAATTTTGTTTATCCAAAGACACCATAAAGAGAGTAAAAAAGCAAGCGACAGACTCGTAGAAAACCCTCACCACACATACAATCAACAAAGGGCTTGTATCCACAATACATAAAAAGTTCTTTTAATTAATAAGAGTAAGACAGATAACCTAATAGAAAATTGGGCAAGAGATTTCATAGGCATTTCACAAAGAGGATATTCAAATGTCCACTAACCACAAAA
This sequence comes from Spilogale gracilis, assembly GCA_004023965.1. Lineage (NCBI taxonomy): Eukaryota > Metazoa > Chordata > Mammalia > Carnivora > Mephitidae > Spilogale > Spilogale gracilis. The sequence goes on along the minus strand of PITA01012680.1, from coordinate 5,236 downwards.
AGGTGTTCAAACTCACTAATCATTCAAGAAACCCAAGATAAAACCACAATGAGACACCATTTCACACCCACCAGAAGGGTTAAAATAAGCTGAATGAAAATACCATGTTTTAACTAACGTGTGAAACAGGAAGAGAGCCTGGATGGGGAGCTGCGGCTGCAACAACTCCCAGAAGAGATGCAAATAAAGGAGCAACAGGCTTAAACAGGCAACAGCAGTGGAGATGGGAAGAAAGGAATGCGTGTGACAAGGCACGGAGAACTGCCAGAAACTGTTAACTGATTAGATAGAAGGGGAAAGGAGAATGAGACAATAACATTTCAAGCAAATAAGGGAAGCCTAACCACCAGAGACTTCAAAGGAACTTTAATCTTCTTTCATTGAGGGAAAAAGGCACCATGAACTACAATCAATACTTTGTTGAATCTTTTTCACACCGAGTTTTCTGTTGCACATACGAAACAGGAGCCAGGATGGTGCACATCAGAAACTCTGCATCTGCATATTTATCTAGAAAGAATAAATTATATATTGTATGTGAAATTTTTTATCTCCATTTCCTTTTATAGCATTTTCCCATACATACGCAAACACTGACAAATTATTGTCTTGTAAATCTTTTAATTTTGTCACAAAAAAAAAATTCACCTTTTACAAAGCTTTCTAATTATAAAGACTAATAAACCAGAGTCTTCAATGACCCAACCATGCTTCTATGTTGGACTTACATCAATTTCCCAAGAACTTATTAAGCTTAATCAGAGAGCTTATTAGAGCCCATTCACTTAAATATTTGCAGGCTAAATTAAGACGCATCTTATTTATTTTACGGTAACTTTTGTTTAGCATTTATCATTTAAAATTCGCAAGCCAGAAAACTTCCAAAACAAGACCCAGCTGCTTTATGTCTTCAGTGAGTGGTCACTGGTCAAAGGGCATGTTTTGGAAGTCAGAAGTCTGAGTTTGAGTCAGGGTGAGTCTGCCCTGGGCAAAATTTGGAAGATAGCACATGTCTTCCATTACTTGGTTTTATTTTGATATGCTTAATTTCGAGTAATCCCCCACAGAAAAATTTGATCCCACTTTCCCAGCCTCCCAATGTCCTTATCTCGCCCTGCAATCCTTCTTCCTGCCTTATCTTCATAACATTCACTCTCAGGCTGCATGCAACCAAGTCTGAACTTCTCTCTTCAAAATTAGTCAGCTTCCTCACACTCTTGCTAGGTAACAAGTTAGATAATGGGTAGGTGTTAATGCTCAACAATACGTTCTTGAACACTGCTGTTGAGACTATCCTTCTTTTCATTATATCCTTAAATAAAATCAGTAGCACAAAAGTTCATGGTAAGGATATATTTTTAAAGCAAAGATGTCTTTGCTTAATGGAGAGTTATCTTTTGTCCATTTAGCAATATCAATGATTAGTAGTGCTTGTTTTTAATAATTGCTATGTAAGAGGGATAAAGAAAAGAAAGAGATGGAAAGAAATAGAATTCAATAAAGGGCACAAAAAAGAGTCTATACCAGATCTTGCTCAGAATGGATATAGGCTGCAGACAGTAGAGTGACTGCAAAGAAATAAAGTAGAAAGAGGAAAAGAAAGAAGATGAAAGAAACTGAAGGACAGAAAGGGAGAAAGAAAGAAAGGGAGAGAGAAAGAAAAAGAAGGAAGGAAGGTAGGAAGGAAGGGAGGGAGGGAGGGAGGAAGGAAGGAAGGAGGAAAGAGGAAAGAGGAAAGAGGAAAGAGGAAAGAGGAAAGAGGAAAGAGGAAAGAGGAAAGAGGAAAGAGGAAAGAGGAAAGAGGAAAGGAAAGGAAAGGAAAGGAAAGGAAAGGAAAGGAAAGGAAAGGAAAGGAAAGGAAAGGAAAGGAATGGAAAGGAAAGGATGAACAGACGAACCTGGAGCTATAGATTTATCATTTCTAACACAGAACTCTCTAATTGTCTACTGGACAGGAATTGCAATAGTAAAACTTTACCTTTGTTTAAATGACAAAAGTAATTATATGTTAATTATACAATAAATGCTCTAAGAAAGTAAATCATTTTTAAACGGAGGTGTTCCAGACCTCATCTGATGACCGAAAAATGAAGGTGGACTTCAGGAAAAAATGTTTTGTCAATGACTCTTAGAAGTTACCTCTCTGGATTACCTATTTCAGACAACCAGAAAGAGATAACATATTCCACCTTCTTTTCCTGGTGTTTATGTAATGGTTCATTCTTCTGAATTTCCCTGATGAAACAATAACCGTAGTAGAAAACAGATGAGCTGAGAGCAAAAAATTTTGTGTGTTCTTTACCAATATGTGGATATCAACTGAATATTATAATGGAAATTTTCCGAATTGTCTGCCATAAATAAGAAGTATTCAAAACTTTTTTCCAATAAGCGAAACCAAACACTATGTAATCAGTAATATGCTGGAATCCGAACTATAATGCCAATACTTCTACAGAATCAACACATTTGAATTGCCTTCATAGTTTGAATTTGGTATTCTCCAAGCCTCTGCAGTGGTGTTCAGGGCCTACATAGTCTAAACTAACGGTGGTGGCCCAGGGAAGAAATTCAGCCAAGTGGACAGGGCAGGGGATTTCAGATGCAGAGCTCTATGTTCCCTGGACCCAATTCACAAAAGAGGCCCACACTTGAGAAAGCTGCACAAAATGCTTGTTGAAATGAAATAAGTTAATGAAACATCACGATTTCACCTCTATACTCCAGCCTGAACAGGAAATGTGTAGTCACTTCTAAATGTACTCTCCTGGTAACAGCAGAAATAGCAAAAGCAGGGAAAGGAAGATTTGTGTTTGGGGTTTTCCTTTTTGTTTTTTAATTAGACCAATTAAAAGAAACAAAATTACTGAAGTTTCAAGTACACAGTAATGTAGGCTCTGCTAACCCATTTACAACTAAAAAGATTCAGCCACATTCTGGAGAGCATCATTTTCATCATTTTTTTCAGAGGTGAGACCGGAGCTCTGGAGTAAAGCTTGGTCATGAAGAGAGGTATATGGAATGAATATTTACAGAAAACAATGTCATGCAAATTGCAAAATTCCAATATAATAGCAGGAAAGAAAATATCAAAAGTGAAGGAAAAATGCAAAGTAGAGGAGAAAATAAATTGTGCAAGGTAAAATAAGGGATGTTTGAAAGTGTTATTGAGAAATCTTAGCATCACTAAGACTATAACAAAATCTAAATGTGCAGAAAGAAACAGACTGGGAGATTCCATCAGCAGCTCTAAATCTCCCTGATTTGCCCATCAGTTTCTTCCACACAATTTTTTTCTTTAAGATTTTATTTATTTATTTTGACAGAGAGAGAGAGCATGTGCATACCATCATGGGGAAGGGCAGAGGCAGAGGGAGAAGTAGGCTCCCCACAGAGCAAAGAGTCTATGTGAAACTCCCACCCAGGACCCTGGGATCATGACCTGAGCCAAAGGCAGATCTCTTCCAGACATACAACAAATATGTCTGACTTTCACTAATGAGCCCATCAAATGTAAATCTCAGCAATAATACTAGAGACCACAACAAGCAAACATGAACTACAGAAAATAATTGCTGATTAGGAACATATTCAGGTTATAAAAAAAAAACAACACAACAACAACAAATGACCCTCCTGGATTTTTGTGTATACACTACCCTTTAAAATTTGTAACCTAGGGGCGCCTGGGTGGCTCAGTTGGTTAAGCAACTACCTTCGGCTCAGGTCATGATCCCGGAGACCCAGGATTGAGCCCCACATCGGGCTCCCTGCTCGGCGGGAAGCCTGCTTCTCCCTCTCTCACTCCCCCTGCTTGTGTTCCCTCTCTGGCTGTGTTTCTCTCTGTCAAATAAATAAAATCTTTAAAAAAAATTTGTAATCTAGGCAAACACAAACTGGGGGTCACACTTTTAAAGTTGTAAAAAGAAAAGTCAAGAGTCTAAAGAAAAGGCAAACATGCTGCTACTGAGCTAAGGAGCAAGTCAGGGAGTATATTTCAGGCAGAAAAAACATAGCAAAGAATCCCGACACAATTCTTTCCATAAAAGCTAAACTGTCCAGGAGTATCTATGGATACTAATTACAATAGGAAATTTGCTTAAATTTGATTCATTATTTTTATTAATAATTTATAATTTAAAAATCAAGGATTTGTTTTTATATTTATAAAATATTCTAAACTGAATGAATCACTATCACATAAGAGAGGTGGAATAATAATCAAAAAGACTTAGCCCAAAGAGAAAAATATTACTATTAGAGGATACTGAATAAAAATGAACCAAAAAATTTGAGAAAGGGAAACAAGAAACAAGTAAGAATAAATAGGCATTAGTAACTAATGAGTTGAACATAAATTGGTAATATGAAGCTTTTATAGAAGCAAATAATACAAAATGATGATATACAAAGATTACTTCCAAAATCTTTTGCATTATCCAGCTCCTATAACAGAAATAAAACAAGCATACCTGGGATAGCCACTATTATTTTAAAATTTTCTATATGTCCTGAAAGAATTAAACCAATAAAAATTAAAAGTTTTTTTAATTTGCCAAGAAAGAGAAAAAGTATTATTTGCACATGATACAGTTTCTCCCCCCTTAGAAAATTCAAGGTAACTAATTGGAAAAAAACTGTCAACAAACAGAGAATTAAATAAGATGGGAAAAACCTCTTGCTAAGCATGACAACAGAGGCAAAATCCACAATGAAAGACTGGCACATTTAAAAACCAAAAATTTTCATGACAAGAAAATCTTTTAAAATATCTTTAAACAAACACAAAGGGTAATGACATTTGAATAAAAAGTTCTGCAACATACATGAACAAAGATTTTATTTTATATACTTAATATACTTCACTATATGTGGTTAATATGCCTTACCATACATAGCTTATTCACATATTTATATGCCATACATATATATGACCAATATAATTAAGATAAATATTACCATAAAAAAGAACAGAAAGCATAAACAGATGTATAAAAATTATCAGTGGCTGATAAATAACAAGATATTCAACATCATCATAAATCAAAAAAATGCAAACTTTAATAATAATCGATCATATTTTAGCTCTCCAATTGGCAGACTCTAAGGATTTTTAAATATCCATTATTAGCGAAGGGCTGAAGAAAAAAGAGATTTCTGCTCAGTGTGGTTGGAAAGTCATTCGGTATAGGCTTTCTAAAAGTAAATGCACCAACTTATCAAAAATTTAAATGCA